>PVKE010003466.1:0-23099 GCA_004027555.1 Craseonycteris thonglongyai
AGTTCAGTTCTCTCTCTGTCTCTGTATCTCTCTCTCTCTCCCCTCTGTCAAAATAAATAAATAAATAAATAAAAAGATTTAAAATGAAATTATCATTTTCTTAAATGTGACTTAACAATAGTTGAAAACTTTATTATGACTGAGTAGTTTTATCCCTCCATTCAGAGAAAGCAAAATGAAAAGTCCTTCTGCAAATTTAACATCTTTCTTCTTCCAGTGACCATGCAGCAGGTTGCCAGGACAGTGGCTAAAGTGGAGCTCTCAGACCATGTGTGTGATGTGGTGTTTGCCCTCTTTGACTGCGACGGTGAGTGGGGCCCTCTGGAGGCAGGTGGGAAAACTAGCCTTACTGCCCTTGTTTATAATGGAGACTTCCAGACTGTTCCCATGCACTGCCCTATACCTCTTCAACTTACCCACAGCAATTGCTCAATCCTCAGCATCATGACACAGAAATATAAACCCTGGTCTTGGTTTGTGTTTTCCATTTCTTCCTGTAATTCCAATTTGCCTGTTAGGCCAAACTTACTTGTGACCATAAGGATCTTAAACATGAAAACAGGGATGCCGGGATAGTTTCAGCAGGTGAGCGCTTGCCTTGCAACTGTGAGTTCTGGGGGATCAAATTCCGGCCCTGGCCAGTGCAAACCCACATGCTGAACTGCAGCACAACTGGTAACCGCAGAGATGGTGGTAAAGGTTCTCACTTCCCATGTGGGAGGCCCCCAGTTTGGTTTTCACCCCTCATGGCCATGCACCTACCTGTGTGGAATGAAACCATGTCACAACTAATGATATGGCTGCTCAGGACCCTCCGCCTTCTCTCTCACCTTCTCTCAAACATTAAAGTAAATCTTTAAAAAAATGGAAACAATTCAACTGTTTTAAAAGTTAGATAATGAATAAGCTCACATACAAAAACTTAAAAAAAAAAAGAAAACACAAATACTGGACCCAGTTTGCTGCTTAGTAGATTAGAAGGACTTGAGTATATGGATGTCTAGGGAAAAGATTGGTGCTGCTCCACCTCCTGAGGCACATTTCATTTGTTCACCTTCCACCTCAGTCTTCCTGCTCACAGCAGTCTGTTGTGTCTGAGCATGCTACAGTTAGTCTGTTTAAGAGATCCTCATTCTGCTCTGGCAGCTATGTTGGCTGACATAATAACAGTAATCACAATGGAGGCTCACACTTTTTTCAGTGCTCATTATGCTAAGATGCTCAAATATTTAACCCCCTGATGTAGGAATTATGAATCACATTTTACATATAAGGTAGCTGGGGCTCAGAGAGGTTATTTCCCCCAGGATCACAAAGGTAATAGTAGATGGCAAAACCAGGATTTGAGTCCAAGCTGTGCCACCTCCCTCTAGCCTATGTCACCTTTACTGCTTGTCTCACAGCCAGGATTCATTGTTCATCTTCCTCCAGGAAGCAAAGCTAATGGAATTCAAGAATCATCTGAAAGCTTCTGCCTATGTGAAATCTTCCATTTGGGTCTCAGCATAGTAAATCAATCATTGCTTTTTTCATTCCTTAACTTGGTTCACTTTGTCTGTGTTATGATACTACGTTATGCTGTACCTCTGTGTATGTGACCTAACTTCGCTACTAAATTGTAAGCTTGTTAAGGGTAGTTACAAGTTCTTTTCACCTTTGGACTCCACCACCACCACCACCACCCCCCACATAGGACTTCAGCTACTACTATGCACATAATAGGTGTTCATTAACTTAAGTTATAAAGTTGAGCTTGAGTTGTTTAAATCTGCCCCCTGTACCCAAACTGAAGCCTGAGTCAAGGGAAGCCCCAGGGCTAGGACAAGGAGGTGGCCTCACCTCAGGTAGGGGTGGCTTATTCTCAAGTCTGCCCTGTCCAGTATGATACCACTAGTTACATGTGGCTATTTAAATACAAAGTAACTAAAGTTAAATACACTTTACAACTTGGTGCCTCGGTCTCCCTAAGCACATTTCAAGTGCCCAGGATCTACATGTGACATTTGGCCAGTCACTACTTTATTGAATAGCACCCAAAAAAAAAAAGCTTTTCCCTCATCAGAGTTCTAATAACACTGATACAGAGATTAACCATCCCCAGATTTTTTTTTACTCTAATCACTCTAATTAGTTTAGTTTTTTTCAAAAAATCATTTATTTTTATGATTTTTGAAGCCATTACCCTAGAGCTGGTCTGTGACGTGAATGTGGGAATAAAAGAAACCATTCTCATAGTTCCCTCTTCTCCTAGGAAGGCCTGGGAAATATTTGATTTTCCAACCTTTTAGAAACAGGCTCTGTCAATATCTACTTGAATCATCTTAGAAAATCATTTAACATCTCTGGGGCTTATTTTCTTAATCTACAAAAGAAAAGAAAGTATATATTAAATTTAAAAGCCATTGGTGGGGAAGCCAGGATAGCTCAGCAGGTTGAGTGCTTGCCTTGAAACTGCGAGGTCCAGGGATCGAATCCCAGGGCCAGCCCTGCACATCCATACACTGAACTGCGGGCACAACTGGTAACCATCAGGATGGCGGTGAAGGTTCTCGTCTCCTATGCAAGAGGCCCCCAGTTGGGTTCCCACCCCGCACAGCCCCACATCCACCTGTGTGGCATGAAACTGTCACGATTAATGATGTACAACTATGGAGACTGCTCTGGGCCCTCCTCACTTCTCTGTCTCTCACCTTCTCTCAAACAAAATAAATCTTAAATAAGTAAGTAAGTAAGTAAGTAAATAAGCCAATGACAAGTCATTGTTGTTTCTGTCAGTACAAGGTCTTACGTCAAAATGTCAGAGGACAGAGAATTCTGAGTTTCAAACAGACTTGTTCACTACAAAATTTAAAGTTACACTCACAAATCACACATGCACAGTCAGTCATAGACCTGGCTCACAGGTAACAGAAGCCAGTCAGACTGGTCAGCTTCTGGTCTTAGGGAAGCAGGAAGCATATCGCATGGTACTTACAGTGTAATGACCTCAGACTTTTTCATCTGAAGCTTCTTTTTTTTATATACAAAATATTAAGAATCTTGTTCATTCATTTTTGTTCTTTTACACTTTCCATTCATTATTAGCCATATTAGTGATTACTTTTCAGCCCAGCCAGGCTATTTTTTTCTTTTTTTAAGAAAAGGCAAGTTTATTTGTTCATTTCTTACATTGGAAGTACTCCTCAATGACATCCTTGGCCAGAGACTCCTCGCCATAGTCCTTAACCGCCACACAACTGCAAGCAACCACTTTACCAGGTTTTCCCTCCCTGATTGTACAGAGGCCTGCACATTCCCCTAGTTTCTTGTCATCAACCTTAATGAGGTTTATTGGGTGTTCAGCACAGGCAGTCTCCACCAACTTGACGTGCACAGATTCATCACAGTTGGATGCAGGCACACAAAGGTGGGCTTGGCGCTCGTCTAAGGCTTTGGTGGCTTCGGGAACTCCACATGCTAGGCCGTCGTGGATGAGGGTGTCTTCAGCACCTCTTGTAAAGCAGTATTAACGTCCATTACACCAGCAGCAGTGCCTTCCTCAGCCATGGCGGTGGGTTTCAGGTAGAGCCGAATCTGGAATGCACCCAAGCCTCTACCTCCGCACTACTCCATAGCGGCAGGGAAAGAGCTCAGCCAGGCTACTTTTAAACTTTTTATCTTGAGTTGTAATATACATAAAGTGCAGATATTGTAAGTGTGGAGCTTAATAGAGTTTAAAAAACTGAGCATACCTGTGTAACCACCATTACCCAGAAACATCACGTTACCTGAGCCAAAGGACCCGGTGCTGCCTCTGTCACTTCCTCTCCCAGGGAGGCACTTTAGAACCTAGCCTAGTTTTACCTGTTTTTGTTTGCTTATTCAATTTTGCTGCAAGGTATCAATGAGGCTGCCCATGCGCTCCAGCCAGAAAACATGGGCCCATTTAGCTTTCAGGTACTCTCTACAAAAGTAAACTATTCCCTTTCCACTCTCTTCCCGGACCCATCACTAGTAGAGAGGTCTGTTTGCTGCTTTCCTGTTGCCTTATCACCACCAGTAATGGCTGCCCTTTTTTAAATCAGCAGACATTTATTCCTGGGCACCTAGTCAAAGGTAACTGTCTTCTGCTGGAGCGGTTACTGTTCCATGTGACTTGAGAGGTGACCTTTGGTTAAACCACATGCTCTCCATTCTCTTCCAGACCCGAGAGTCTGCCACTAAAGAGGGTGGAATGGGAAGCCATGGGAAAATGGGCTTCACGCACAGCCAGATTGTGGTTTTGGTTTTCACCATGAAAAGCCTTCATCACTTCTCACCTGGACTATTGCAGAGGCCTCCTAACTGGCTCCCACCCTCCAGTGGTGGCACCTCCAGTCCCATCCCCATATACCCATCCAGAGAAATCTTTCCAAAGCAGAAATCTAACTATGTCTCACTCCTCTACTTCCAATCCTTCCCTGGTGCTCCTCTACCTATAACATGAAGTGCAAGCCCTTTCATGAAAATACAAGATCCTTGGGGACCTGTCTCCTGCCGGCCTCTTGTTTACTCACATGGCCCCCACCCGTGTGTCCAGCAGCACCTAACTCCCGTCGTTCCCCATCGGCCATGCCACTCCCTGCCTATGTCTTTGCTTACGCTACTCCCACTGTCAGGAATGCCACCCCATCTCACTCCCCTTTTCTTGGCCAATTCCCATTCATCCTTTGGGATTCAGCTTAAGAAAACCTTTACTGATCTGTACTTGCACACCCCCAGCCTGGGTTAAATATTCTTCCTCTGTGCCCCACTAGCACCCTTGTTTACCCCTATAGCATTTACCACTCCGTAGTCTCTCCCACAACCTGGGAGCATTTCAAGGGACAAAGTTTCATTTATCTCTTTATTCACAACACCTAACCCAGGACCTGACATATGTTGTCATTCAACTTTGTCACACTACACTAAGGTGACCAGATTTTAACATTGGGAAAGCGGGACACCATTGACCAGGGGGGAGGGGGTTCTTGATTAAAAATTTGGTCTATCTCCCGCCGTTCCCTAGCTTGTCGTGCATTCTTTCCAAAAATCTGGACTTTTTTAAAACGCCGTGGGACAAATTGTTAAAAATCGGGACTGTCCTGCCAAAAGCGGGATGTCTGGTCACCTTACACTACACTCAACTGTCACTGAGTTGCATATAGTCGGAAGCATTAAGGAAGGAGCAAACCAGTTCATTTTAAGCCAAGAGAATTGGGCTGTGTGAGAGCATTGGGCTTTAGAACCCACATTGTGTGAACAATGGGATTTTTTCAGTGTCTTTGTTCCAAAGGCCTCCGCTTATCCCTGTTGTGTTTGCCTTTTCTCTAGGCAATGGGGAGCTGAGCAATAAGGAATTTGTTTCCATCATGAAGCAACGGCTGATGAGAGGCCTGGAGAAGCCCAAGGACATGGGCTTCACCCGCCTCATGCAGGCCATGTGGAAATGTGCACAGGAAACTGCCTGGGACTTCGCTTTGCCCAAACAGTAACCCCAAACAGTAAGAGGGGACCTCCTTGTCACCCCCAGCACCCTGGCCCCTTGAGCAGAGCCTGGGCCACAGCCCTTCCTGCTGCTGCTTCTGGAAGTAGTGTTCCGTCCTTTTGGGAATGCTCTCAGGTTGCAAGCAGTTTCCCCGTCCACCCTTCCCCTGCCCATGTTCTGCTAGGCTCTGATTCTGCCCATTGACTATCCCCATAGGTTCTCAAAAACATGAGTAAGTCCTAAAAACTCAGACACTTGGCACCTTTAACTGCACTTCCCATTCAAGTACCCTATGGATTAAACATGCAGGGACATTCACAGATAACTTGCCAACCCTGGGAAACACAGTTCTCGAGTCATTTTTGCTGTGGATTTATATTAAGAACATTCCTTGCTTTTTCTGCTGCTGGTACTTTTAAGCTACAAGTTGGGAAAACTTCTGGATATCTGTGATGAATGATAATGAGGAAGACGGGGCCACCCTGAGCTGGCAGGAAGCCTGGGCCAGAGGAAAGATCTGTGTCGGTCCCCAAGGAGGCTTTGAGGCCTACTCCAGGAAGGCGAGGTGCAGTGGGAATAGAGCAAGATTGGGAATTCAAAGCAGCTGCTTACTGGCTCTCCCTAAGAAGACTCCACTGCAGTGAGCTTCCTGCACAGCAGCGCTGAGTTTGTATTCCCTGCAGGTGCCATGTCCCCTCCAGTAGTGTGCTGCTGATGCTGAGGCCTGGCTCAGAGCCTGTCTGCCCTCTGTCTTCAACACTTACAAAGTATCACTTTAATTATAACAGTTTGCAATAAACCCCTTAAAGGTTCTTCTCTCCTTTATTTTAGGATTTGGGGCACTTTTCATTTCACTCCTCCACTGGGTTTGAGATCCTGCTAGCAGCAGACCTGTTTTCTTTCTGCCGGAGTCTGGTTCTTCCTGTTGAAAAGCAATGTTAGGCACAAACAAGCAGTGAGGGCATTTGGAGTTATTAGTGGTATTGTCCCATCATAGTTCACACAGCACTTCATCCTAGGTCAACGTACATAGTGCTTGATTACTCATACTCCATGGTAAGGAACTAAGATGGGGTGGTAGCGTATATGAGAAATCCTCTGGTATTGTGGTCCTGAGTTTAAGAGCCATAACAACCAGAGTTTTATGTGGACTCAGTTCTGCCGCTAATTCAGTGTGGCCTTGAGCAAGGAGGTAATTTCCCATCTGCTGCCTCAAAGGACAGATAGAGTTGAGTTTAATGCGCTCTAAGGTTTCTTCTGAGTCTAAAAGTCTCCCTTCAGCTTTCCTCTGGAATTCCTGCAGTCTCCAGAACCTGCAGGTAATGCCCCCGGGCATGACAGTGTCTCAATTCTGATGTAATAGAAGCGCACCAAAAACCAAAATGCTCCCTGCAAGGCCTGGAAGTTGATAGTGAGTATCCATCAGGCAAAGAAGAGCAGAGGCCTGGGGCTGCCGCTGGGGCTCAGCCCAGTACCAACCCCAGCATTTTCTCCACAATTTAACAACCTCACTTCCAACATCCTTTCTGGTAACAGATTCAATTATCTTTCAAAGGAGTTTGCTGCTCACCTACCTCATCTGTCTTCTACTCTTTCCCTTTTTAGAGAATGCCTTCCACATACCCAAGTGTAGTCTTTGCCTTGCTCATTGCCCCAGGCCTGAGGCATCTGCAAAACTCTTAAATTTTTCCCAGAATCCAAAATCACTCTTTTTTCGGATCCTCATTTCTCCAGTCTGAAAGAGAAGTTCACTTCACAGACATGGGATATTCATTCTCCTGCAAGAAGACATCTGCTGATTGGCCTGGGTTCACTGAAGCTGAAAGCCAGCACATTGCAGGAGAGGATAAGGAGCTCACCTACCACATCTTGAAACCCAGGGTCAAGGGTACCTAAACGGACTTCCATTTGAACTGCATTAGCTCACAGGAGAGCCTGAGGAAGCAGAGGCGGTCCAGGTGCTCAAGAAGACAGGACAGCCACACTTTGGCACAATAGGGGAAATGTACAGGTGAGAGCTACAAGCTAAGTCAACCAGAAGAGCCCAGGGTCGCCCAAGGAAGTCTTTGAGCAAGGTGGCATTCTGAACATGCCAAGGGGATTTTAGTAGGCCGAGTTTGGGGTAGGCTAGAAACACTGGGAACACAAAAGGCTGGTTTGTGCTTCTCTTTATTCATTCACGTATTGTTTCTTCTACCTGGATAGAGTAACCTTTCCCTCCTCCTTCAAGACAGCTCAAACTGTCTCTTCCTGAAGAAGCCCTCCTTGACCCCCTTCCAGACCAGACTGGCAACCCCTCCTTTGCCTGCCTCCCAAGAATCACTTGCCCACCCATAGCAACACTGGTGTAATGCAATGTAATTGTTGTGGGTTGTCACCCACAAAGTTCAGGCCCAAAGCAGTGACACAAAGAGAAGTCCACCACCAAAAGCTAATTTAAATTAACCCTCGGACAAAATTAAAGTGCTACTAGCAGTACCTCTGTAAGTTCCTCTTACAAACAAACCCACAGCCGTTCTCTACTTTTGTTGCTCTCTACCTTTAAAAAAAGAAAAAAAAAAATCACTCCCCAGTTTTAGCCCTTAGTCTTTAAAGAGGGAAAGAACTTAGAGGGGACTCAGGCTGCTGAGCATCCTTGACCTTCGACTCAGCACCAGCCACAAGGACAAGCAGGAAGGATGAGAGAGAGTTACTAAGGGAAATGGGCTTAAGAATATGCATGCTCTTCAAAAATCATTTTAATAGCTTTTATTGCCCCACCCCCAGTTTTTGCTCTAGTTGGAGCATATGCAATTGAACCAAATTGGAGTCTAAGACAAAGCAGAATTCCAGGCAACTCCTGCTACCAGACAGAGATGAGGAACAGCAGCATAGGAGCCAAAAGCCACGTTCTCCCCACTAACCCTTCCACCAGAGCCTCTCCCAGCAGCTTGGAAGAGGAGATAGGGAAGCAAAGACAGATTCAGCTTTCAGGCTTCAGATGCCACCTACTGGCGGGAAGGCTTAGTGCAGGCACTCACTGGTCTGCGGTAGGGGAGGGAGGCGAGGCTGCCTGAGTCCAATCTAGCCCCAGCTGGGTGGCATGGGGGCAAGGTGGGACGAACATCCGGGGATGGACCATAATCATGAAGAGAGACACTGTGGATATGGTTATACAGAGATGAAGAAAGGAGCGATGCAGTATTGTTCTGGGTGGCTCCAGAATGGGAATTTTTATAAGCAAGCAAGTTATGAATCACTCTATTCATTCTACAACTCTTTACTGATCACCCACTGTGTGCCAGGTAGTCATCAAGATCTGCAAAGAGTTTGCATTCTAGTGAGGAAAAGTAATAGGAAAGAAGCAGTAAGATTAAGCATAGTCTGCTATAAGCGCATTTAGAGAAGTAGAAGGACCATATAGTCCAGATTTGAGAGTTCAAGGCAGGCTGGCAGAGGAAATGATTTGCTCTTCTTAGTAAAAATAAATACTGAGACCTGAGTGTTGAGTAGGAGTTAACAAAGAAATAGGGGTGGGGTGTCCAGGCAGAGAGTACCAAGTGTGCAAAAGTCCAAAGGCCAAAAAGCATGTTTCTGGGAAAGGAAGTTCTAGGGAGTGTCCAGTAGAGAAAGGGGTGAGGGGGGACCTGATTTTGGAATTCAAGAATTAAATAAGATGGCGTGGGGAAGCCAGGATGTCTCAGTGGGTTAAGCACTCACTTTGCAGCTCCAGGGACTGAGGATCAAATCCCGGCCCCAGCTCATGCAGACTCATATGCTGAACTAGGGAGTGCCCCCAGTTCAGTTCTTACCGGGTGAGATCCCAGCCCAGTTCCTGCCCTGTGCAGCCCCACTCCCACCTGTGGAAAAAACGATGATGTACAACTATGGACACTGTTCTGGGCACTCCCTCTTCTGTCTCTGTCTCTGTATCTCTGTCAAAAACAATAAAAATAAATCTTTAAAAAATAAAGATGGCATTCATTCACCAAAAAAAAGACGAAAAATACATGTTATAGAAATAATCATGATGGAAATTTTAAAATGTTTAGAACTGAATATGGTAATGAAAATGCTAGATATTAAAACATGTGGGACACAGCTAAAAGGAAACTTAAGTTCTTAACTTTTGGGGAAGTTGGGATGGCTCAGTGGTTTAAGCACTCACTTTGCAGCCCTGGGGGCCAAGGATCAAATCCCACCCCCAGCCCGTGCAGACCCATATGCTGAACTGGGGTGTGCTTCCCATGCAGGAGGCCCCCAGTTCAGTTCCTGCCATGCGCAGCCCCTGCCCGTGGAACAAAACCATGGCAAAAACTGATGATGTGCAACTATGGAAACTGCTCTGGGCCCTTCCCCTTTTCTGTCTCTCCCTGTTTCTGTCTGTCTGTCTCTGGCAAAAACAGTAAAATAAATCTTTCACACACAAAAAAAAACTTTCATGCTTATTTACAGAAGATGGACTGACAATAAGATAAGCATCTGCCTCAGGAAGTTGGAAAAAGAACAGCAAAACCTAAACCAAAAAAAGCAAAAATAAGTATGAATTTTTAAATGCATATAACTAGATAATAAATTTAAAAATAATATTAGGAACCACTTTATGACAATAGGTTTGAAATGGATCATTTCCTAGAAAATATAGCTTACCAAACAGACACAAAAAAAAACTTTAAAAATCTGAATAGACTGTAACTATTATAAATTGAGGGGAAGCCGGGATGGCTCAGCAGGTTAAGCACTCGCTTTCCAGACCCGGGCACCAAGGATCGAATCCTGGCCCTGACCCATGTGGACCCATATGCTAAACTGAGGTGTGCCTCCCATGTGAGAGGCCCCCAGCCCAGCTCCCGCCCTGCGCGGCCCCCACCCACCTGTGTGGAACGAAACCATGTAGAAAACTGATGATGTACAACTATGGAGACTGCTCTGGGCCTTCCCCCTTCTCTCTGTCTCTGTCAAAAACAATAAATCTTTTAATAATTAATTAATTAATTGAATCAGTAGTTAAAAACCTACTTAAGGGGATGCTGGGATAGATAACTCAACAGATTGAGCACTTACCTTGCAACCACGCAAGGGCCCCAGCCCTCACAAACCCATATGCTGACCAGTGGCGCAACTGGTAACCACTGGGATGGTGGTGAAGTTCTCACCTCCCGTGCGGGAGACCCTCAGTTCCTGCTGCACATGGCTCCACATCCACCTGTGTGGAATGAAACTATGTCACAACTAATGATGCACAGCTATGGAGACTGCTCTGGGCCCTCCCCCTTCTCTCCCTCTCACTCACTCACACATTCTCTCAATAAAATAAATCTTTTAAAAAAAAATTACAGTAAAAAAATACAAACCCAAATGGCCTTATTTGAGGGAGAAAAAAATTGTACCAGATCCTATAGGACCCTGTAAACCCCAATAAAGAGTTTGGACTTTTATCTTAATAATGATTAGGACACATTGAAGGATTTTAAGCAGGAAGATGCCATAATGAGCTTTGCATTTTGGGAAGATGACTTTGCATGCAATGCCACATATGGATTGGGGTGAGATCAAGGTTGGAGACTGCTATAGCAATCCAGTTAAGAGATGCTGGAAGCCTGGATTAGGATGATGGCTGCAAAATTAGAGAGTCCCTAACAGATTTGGGAGATGTTTATGTCAGGCTGAGGCATAGGAATGGGGTCATATGAAATGGAGGATGGTAAGGAAGAGACAGTAATTAAGGATAAAACTCAGATTTCCGTTTAGGTAATTGTCTTCAGTGGAATTGGAAAGTGAGTACCAGGTTTGGGTAGAGGAGGATGAGGCCATTTTTAACATGTTGAGGTGCCTGAGAGACATCCTGGTGGAAGTATCTAGTAGGTAGATACAAGATTCTGGTTCCAGGAAGAAGGTGGAGGGTAGAAATATGGTTTGGGAATATCCTGAAAATCTGGGTTCTCCCAGTTGCAAGGCCAACTGTAAAATACTAGTACTAGCTCCATTCTTCCCCAAGAAACGCTGGGAATAGAGACCACCAAAGTAAAGGACTTTGAATCAAAGAACTTGTACTTGGTAGAATATCCATGAGACAGACACGTTTGGTAGAAAAGGCTGCAAGTACCCTGTGTCCTTATCTTTCCAATCTCCAGCCTCTGGCCCTCCCTGGGTGTTGAAAGCTCCTTCTCTAGGGAAAAAGAGGAAAGGACTAAAATGAAGATCCAAAGATGCTATGGGGAGGTACTCATCGGTTCATTCAACAAATAATTTATTGAAGCTCAAATTGAGAATTCAGTTACCTATCAGTCACACTCTTGGGTGAATTTTCATCATCTTCATTGTAAAATTTAGGTTTCCTTTTTTCTATTCTTTTTTTTTTTTTTTTTTTTTTACATAGGTAAACATTCACATGGTTCCAAAATCAAACTTAAAATAAAAAGGCATACATTGGAAAACAATTCCCACAGCTGGATGGTATGCCATTATATACCACAGTTTAATCAATAAGGGTAATTTCTTCAATGAAAGATTTTGGAGCCTGGAGTTCTCCGAAAGGCAGGCCTTGGTGGATCACATTTGGAAGCAGCAAGAGACACTAGGGGGCCAGGGAGCAAACAAGCAACGAACAAGAAGTGGGGAATACTCCACTGACTTAGAGATTCTTTCTGAAGTCTTAGGAAGGAATTTATCCCTCAGGCTAGCCCAGAGAAACTCCAGATAAAGTGGGGAGAGAGAAGCCTGTCTCTGGGATTCACTTACTCTATTCACTTAACAAATATATATTAAGCCAATATTACGTATCAAGCCCCGTGCCCACAGGGAACATGAAAGCAAGATCTCTACCTTGGATTAACTGGAGACAGGTATGTCAGCTGTTCAGGACAATGAACATGAGTGTCTATCTATAGACTCTATAGAGAAGCCAGGCTTCAGAGAAACCAGGCTTCAGTGCTGTGGGAATTCAAAGCAGAGAGAGCTCATGGAGGAGGCCCTTTCTCAGACTGAGACCCTGGCTCAGATGTCATCTCCCCAGAAAGCCTCTCTAATCCCATGCACACAGCTAGCTAGCAGCTCCCTCTTCTGAGCCTCCTCTGGAACTTACCCACAACCCCACTGTCTATCCATCTTCCTTACTAGACTGTGAGCTCCCTGATGTCAGGTTCTGTCCTGTATTCCTGGGGCATCTCTGAATCCCTAAAGCTCTGCCCAGTGACTGGCTTTCAGGATAGGCATCTGACTATGGATTCTTCCACTTCACAGGGAAGATAGAGTTTAAGCTGAGTCTTGGAGAACGAGTTAGACTTGGACAGATGGAAAAGATAATTAAGGAGGGCAGGCAGATAGGGACAAAGCGAAATGTATCTTACAGAGAGAGAGGGAGGGACAATAGAAGATTAAAGCACATTAAGGTCAGGCTGAATTCTTGGTGTCCCCAGAAGAGAGAAACTTGGAGGCTAGTAATCACCTAATACAAGGGAACAAAATGAGGAGATGCTGAGATTCGTTTGATGATTCATTTGACAATTCACCTTCTCTGTAACTTCTGGGTGCGGTACCTGTGGAGGCAGGTAAGGATTTTGTCTCTTTTTGAGCATCATTATCCCACAAATACCATGATTCCAGTTAGTTAGAAGTTTCCAATTTTTTCATTAAATCAAAATCATAACATCTTGGGGATGCTGGGATAGCTCAACAGGTTGAGCGCTTGCCTTGCAGCTGTGAGGTGTGGGGATTGAATCCTGGCCCCAGCCCATGCAAACCCATATGCTGAAATGCAGCACCGCTGGTAACCGCCAAGAAGACTAGATGGAGATGCCTCTCTCCTCCCATGTGGGAGGCCTCCAGTTGAGTTCCCTCCTGGCACAGCCCCACATCCACCTGCGTGGAATGAAACTGTCACAACTAATGAGGTACAACTATGGAGACTGCTCTGGGTCCTTTCCCCTTCTCTCTGTCGTGCTCTCACCTCTCAAAAAAAAAATCTTAAAAAAAAAATTATAACATCTTGATTTCAATAACTATCAAGGAGAAATTGTAATTCCAGGTCATCCCCAGCATACAAGTTCCATTTTTAAAACATTTTTTTAAAGATTTATTTTATTGTTTTTGACAGAGACAGAGAGACATCCTGGCTTCCCAGAGTTCAATTTTTAAACAAAAACTATAGACCAAGGACCAGAATGTTTAACATAACTGAGCAGAAGTGTGACTCTTTTCCTGGCCTTTAGACTGAGGAGGACCCATAAAACTCAAATTGCCTCAAGACAGAAAAAAAAAAAAAAAGAAAGAAAGAAAAATGCCCAGTTTGATTAAGGCTCAGTTTACAATTCCTTCTGAAACAAAAAAGGCTTCCTGGATTGAAATAGCTCAGACCTAGCTTTGAAGCAGAGGGGAAGAATGCAAAAGCAGGCAAAAGAGGCCCTACCACACACAGTCAGCCTGCCTGTCCAGATCCCTACTGCTCCAGACCTTGCCAACCAAGCCAAATTACTAACTACAGGCTCAAATTTTAGATACAATCTTGTCATTTATATACATTGTGGGAAAGGAGAGGAGGGCCCACCAGCCAGTAGCTGGGCAATCACAGTCCAATTCCTTAACACAACGAAATTACAAGCCTTTTACACACGAGTACCTTCTTCACAAAGTGAAGTACCTGTCGTCAGCCAGAGAAGAGGGGCCTCATGATACTCGGAAAATGAGAAAGACCTTGTGATACTTAGCAATGTGGATGAAAAGGGGCACAGGGATAAATCTTCTAACTGAAAGTAGCCTAACAGGGAGATTTGATCATGAATTTCTAACTGGGCAGGTCATGGTGGGTAATCACACCTCAGGCCTTTAACTTCCCTAGTAAAAAGTTATCTTTGCCTAAGCAAGCCCCTCCCATTGTTTTTGTGCATCTTGGTTAATACACCTTGAATGCCTCTTTTTCAGACCCCTAGAAAGCTAATACCCTCAAGAGAACACATAATCTTTTTTTTTTTAAATTTTTTTTATTGTTAAATGTATTGGGGTGACATTGATTGGTAACAATTAGATAAGTTTCCGGATGTACAAGTCCACATCACATCATCTATGCATCGCATTATGTGGAGAGCTCATAATCTTAACTAACCTGTAATCCAATCCCTACCTTGCTTTCTCCCACTTTCATGTAATCTTCCTTATGTTCTCTCCTAAATTCCAAATGTATAAGAGAAATTACAAAGATCTTGCTTCCCAGCAATGTAAGTTTGGCTCAAATAAACTTTTAGAAAATTTCTGTACAGGTTTAGACATTTCTTACATAACAGTCAGAGTGAGGAAGATGGACGTTGCAGTCCTAGGTACGTAAATAAATCTCAGAGAGGCTATTTGAAAGGACTCCCAGTGTTTATTCATTAATACATCGTTAAGGACCTATCAGTTTGTGAAGACCTTAACTTTCTAAGTGTAAGGCTCTCTTCTTAAGAAGGGTCTGATTTCTTAACCACAAGGCTACTCTATGTTATAAAGTTCCTGATTCAGTCTTTGCATTTTTGCTTCCTTCTTTTTGCCCCGACCACCCTTATTCCACATAGTCACATCTGGAATATCTGCTCTCTCTCCTGAATTCAGATTTCTGTTAAAACAACAGCTTCTGAGAGATTTCTCTTTTCATGCCTTTTAAAATAAAATCTCCCACTCTATCACTTTATTTTTCTTCATAACATTTATCACTATCTGAATATTATATCTATTTGTTGGGTGTCTCCCCGCCCCCCTACCCACACTAGAATGTAAGGTCCACGAGGGCAGGGGCTTTTGCTCTGTTCACCACTGTATACCCATCCAGGTAGAGTGCGTTCTCAATATGTTAAACAAATGATCTTCGTCTCAAACGCATAGAGTTACTGCCAAGAATGTACAAGCCTACTAAATTTTGAGACCTCTGAATATACTTTAGCCTCCAGAAATGTGGGCACGCATCCTTAACCTCTTAAACGTGATCCTCTTAGAAGACATACGGTAGCGCTTCCGCCCTCACTCAAATCTCGGGGAAGGAGGGGCGGAGGCTTATGTCATCACCCTGCGCCTGCCTGCCCCGTAACGCACCGGCGGCTGGCGCAGCCCTTCGCTTGCCCGGCCTCCCCCTCCCTGGTCCCCCCTCCCTGGTTCCGCGCTCGGGTTCCGCCATGGAATCCAACAAGGATGAAGCTGAGCGCTGTATTAGCATCGCCCTGAAGGCCATCCAGAGCAACCAGCCCGACCGGGCTCTCCGCTTCTTGGAGAAGGCGCAGCGACTGTACCCGACGCCGCGAGTTCGTGGTGAGTGCGAGGTCCCGGCGGGACAGGGGACATTAGAACTAATGGGGGGAATACGGGAACGGACCTACCGGAGCAGTTGAAGGAGGGGGAGGGGTGGCGAGGCGCGGTTACGCCTGCGCACTGAGATGCGCGGTGGCTGCTGGGAGATGTAGTCTTTCGCTCCCACGCCTGTCTGACGGGGGCCACCGACCGCGACTTGAGCGCTCCGGGTGTTTACGGAACCCTCTGAGATCTGGAGTTCTCAAGAATGAGAGGCACTGGCAGACGGGGCGACGGGAACGTACCTGGAAGTGAAATCGAACTACTTTTCCCAAGGGGCCATTCGGTGGCCCGGAGCCAGTTGCCGGCCTGGGAAATACACACTGCAGTTTAGGAAAATAAGCATAAATCCTCTGACGGAGAGAGTGGATTCTAGAGAGGGAAAGAAGACTTCGGATTGTGGGGACGCCTGAAAAGGCGTCCTCGTAACTTCGCTCCCTTGCAGGTCTTCGGGCGAAGGCCAGGGACCACGCTCCCCAAACTAGAACCTGCCTTTCCCCACCCCGCTCCCACCCCGCTCCTCGCCGCCACCTTGGACGGGCTGCCCTGAGACCAGGCTTCTCTCCTGGAGCCTCGTCACCTGTTATGAGACCCGGAGCGGACTGTCTTGGAGACGCTAGCCTCGGCCACACTCGCCCCTAGGAGTCCATAAGTGGCCGGCCAGCCCTATGAACGGCTGCACAGCTCCAGGCTGTACCGCTACGCGGCCCTGGACTGAAGCCTCCCAAACCGGGAACAGTGAAGTCTCAACTGTTCAGCAACTCACTGTACCCGGGAACCCCTTTTTTCTTTAACCTAAGTCTTCAGCGCTTTTCTTAATACTAAAGACAAGCTGAAGGGGAGAAAGAGGTGGTCCATTAAAGGTACAGGGTTTATGCTTGCAATAACCACTTAGTAAATTGGCATGTAACATACTCAGAAGACCTGGGTTCTCAACCTGACGCTGTCATGTGATCTTTCTGAGCTTAAGTGTGCTTACCTAGAAAAATGAAAGGATTGGCGCAGATGCTGTAAATAACAGTAATACCCATAGGGCTTTTCAGTTTAGAAAAATGTTTTGAGTGCATTTTCTCACTGAGCCTGCCCTATCAGGGAGGCAAAGCAAAGATCGTTATCTTTGTTCTGTGGATGAAGAAATAACCTCAGAGGTAAGGGACTTGCCCAAGATTACCCAGCTAGAACTTGGGAAGTTCTGGGACTCTATATATGTTTACTACAGAAATAAAATGAGATTGAGGAGCAGCAGTCAGCCTCCTAACCGTCTTTGCCCACATGATGAAATTGAGGAAAGGGGAACACTGGCAGAAGAGGGGGCCTGGAATGCCTGCATTTTCCTGCCCCCTGACTCTGCAGGTTGATCTTTGGGCCTATTTGCATTCTCTCAGAGCGGGTTTCAGTCGGCATTTGCCAGGACTACTGAGCTAACCTGCTGAAGGAGCTTCTCTATGAAATCAGTCATGCTGTATAAGAGGAGAGCAGGGTGGGGTAGGGATCCTCCAGCTCTCAGCATTCTGACTTTGATGCCTCTGGGGGCTCAGAAGCAGGCAGCCAAGAAAGAGTGGTAACAATATAGCCTGTGGAGATCTCCCTGTCAGCAGGCCTCCTGGGCTCATTCAGGGACTTGAATGCATGTCCTTCCTGGGGCTCATGCACTGGAATTTGCTTAGCTAGAAGAGTCAACTGCTTCATATTTGTCACATTTATGATACTCTGGAAAGAGTATGTACCTCATGCCCCTCTGTAAATGTCACCTTGTACCATCTATAGTCCTACACTGACAAGGACCTGGGGTTAACTTAGGCCTGGGATGGGGAAATCTTGGTTAGAAAAATACTAGGTCATATTATCTATACTTGATATTTCAGGTGTGAGCTCATTCCAGATGCTCAAGTCAATGTGACCAACTTTGTTGTTTTGTGAGGTACTCTGCTTGGTACTAAGTAGTATAACAGGATTGGTAAAACAGGATCCTTTGCCTCAAGGAGCTTACAGTCTAGTGAAGGAGACAAATTACAGCCACTCCTCACTTGGCCTAACTGTTTAATGTCCACTTGGGCTTAAAACCAGTTCTCCAGCACTAGGTATCCCCTTTCTCAGTCTGTTAGTTTCTACAATCCCCTTTCTCAGTCTTCATCTCCTTCCTGCAGTCAGTATTCACTACACGAAGTGTTCACAACCATGCAAGACTACATATTTCATTTATAAATATGTTGTCATGTGATCTCTATTGAAAATTGCATACCCATGGCACTACAACACAGCACAAGACATCTGCCTTTAAACTCCTTGCTTATCAACAATTTCCTTAATGATCTCATTGTAGGAATGGGAACTCAGTCATTAAGTGACGAGTGCCTTTAAACAAAAGTTAAGCACAGTGTCAGATATTGAAGACTTAAGGATAGACATGAAAAATCTAGTCCCTGCCCTCCATGGATTCAGTCTGGTGAGTTGGAGGAGGATGCTGGTGGTGGGGTGCACAGAACACAATCTCCTGAACATTAAATTACAAGCAGTATAAAAACAAGGATAGGGGAAGCTGGGATGGCTCAGCGAGTTGAGCGCTCACTTTGCAGCCCCAGGGACCACGGATCGAATCCTGGCCCCAGCCCATGCAGACCCACATGCTGAACTGGGGTGTGCTTCCCATGAGGGAGGCCCCCAGTTCAGTTCTTGCCCCCACCCTCCACCCCCCATTCAGCCCTGACTCAAGGGGGTGTGCCTCCCATGCAGGAGGCCCCCAGCCTAGTTCCCACCCTGTGCAGCCCCCGCCCACCTATGTGGAATGAAACCATGTCGAAAACTGATGACAAACAACCATGGAGACTGCTCTGGGCCCTCCCCCTTCTCTCTGTCTCTCTCTGACTCTGTCTCCCTCTGTCAAAAACAATAAAATAAATCTTAAAAAAAAAAAAAATAATGTTAGATCATGGTGAGGGAAGGCTTCAGGGAGTAGAATGGGAGGCAGCATTTGAACTGTACTTTGGAGGAGGGTTGGAGACTTGGAAAAGGGCATACTGGGAGAAGGACATGGAGGCTGGAAGTTGTAAGAGGTTTGGGGGAAGGGATTGAGTGTAACAAGATTTGGAGGCTGTGAAGGTAGTAATTTGAGTACAGAGAGGATTAAGTTTTGAAAGTAGAATGGGGCCAGATGTGGAAATCTTTTCCTGCCTAGCCAGGATATTCTGTAGTTAGTGAAAAAACTATTGAAGATTTTGATGACAGGAATAGGTAAAGGTATTTTTCTTAAAAGACAACAGTTGGGGAAGCCGGGATGGCTCAGTGGGTTAAGCGCTCACTTTGCAGCGCCTGGGACCGAGGATCGAATCCCGGCCCCGGCCCGTGCGGAACCATATGCTGAACTGGGAGCTCACCCAGTTCAGTTCTCTCTCTGTCTCTGTCTCTCTCTCTCTCTCTCTCTCTCTGTCAAAAATAAAAATAAATAAATAAATAAATAAAAATATAAAAAAATTCCTTAAAAAAAAAAATATTTAAAGACAACAGCGTGAAGTGTTGATAAGAAGGAAGAGAAAAATTCAAGGCAAAAACCAGTTGGGAGACAATTGTACTGAGCAGGTCAGGAGCTATGAGATAAGGCAGACTAGAGGAAGACACGGTCATTGGAGAGGAGGTACCAAACCTTGTGTGAAAGAGGAATGCTGAGGAGAAATGGGGACTCGGAATCTAAGCCTGTGTGACTGGGAGGAAACCAAGGCTGAAGAGCATGGCTCAGAAGAGGTGGTAGAATGTGAGGCGCTGGTAGCTTGTTCCAAAGGCGCTGTCAGCTTGGAGCTCAGGAGAGAGCTCCAGGCTCCAGCTGAAAGTCTAGACTCCATTTGATGGAGCTCATCGAAGTTGTGCCTGGCTGAAGTCACTGGGAGTATGGAACATGTAGAGGAGGTTGCTGCCGGCACACCCATGGACCACATCTCTCCTTAGCCACATCGTGAGACAGAGCAACAGGAAGCGGTATTCCCAGGAGAGAGCAGCTGCCGGGTAGCCATGGAGCAGTCTGCCAGGGAGGTGGTGAGCAGCACAGTCAATTGCTACAGAGGCCATGTGGGAAAAGGGCAAGGTGAGAAATGAAAGAGAAGGATCCAGAGCATGGGTAGAAGATTGGTCTTGCAGAAGTGGAAGGAGAGAGGGAAGGGTTATGGGTAGAGGAGGCCAAGGGACCTTACAGTGGAAAGGATATGAGGGTACTTGAAGCTCGTGCTGCAGGAGATGGCGTGGGGAGGCACCAAGAGCCTGACTGTGGAGACGTAGCCAGGCCCCAAGCGGGGATGCCACAGAGCAGGCCCAGTTGAGTCACTTAGTCCCTTTCTGGGAGTTTCTATCCAGTGCCTGGCAGCCTGGTAGCCATTGGCTTTGCCTGAGGCTTAGCAACCATGGTGGAAGGTTGCAGGTTTTCCAGGGAACTGATAAGAACATCCATAGGCCTGTTTCCCCAGCATGCAAAGAAAGGATTGACCTGGACAGTCTTGCAGCTCAGGCTGCCTGAGGTTCTATGAAATGGCTGGTTCTGGGTCCACGCTCAGTCAGGAAGGCCAAGCTGGGAAGGCTAGAGTACAGGAGAAAGGAGGATTAGTCGCCAAGAGATTTTTGGCACTCAGGGTCTAGGAGTGAGAGATGTTCTAAGATCGGCATGGTCCAGAGTGGGGTTGTCCATCACGTCAGTCAACTTTCACGAACCTGTGTGTGTTCAGCCTTCTATTCACCTGATTTCATGGAATCTTATTTACCCTTTAGAGCCACCCAGCCAAAGCAGGGATCATGTCTTCACTGATGAATTCGATACCTTGACAAGGCCACATGACTAATTAGCAAACGAGCCAGACTGTCTAGCTCCACTCCAAGACTCCCTATTCTAGCCTCTCTTTCCTGACTCACTTTGAGCACTCTAGGTACATAGAGAGAGCCTGGAAATAGAAGTAACAGTAACGGACAACACTTAATAGGTGCTGGACATTGTGCTAAGTTCTTTATATGCATTTGCTCACTTACTCTTGCAGCTCTCTTGAGGGAGATACAGTTTACATGGAGACTCAGTTAACTCATCCAAGATAAGCTTGCTAGCAAGTGGCAGAGCCAGGTTTCAGCCCAGACAGTCTGACTGGCCAGTGCAGGTTTGAGGAGGGGCTTTGGCTATCGAAATGCTTTCACCTCTACCTCAGCCGCCACGTACCCCACCCCAACTTTGGTTTCTTTCACCAGTTTCCCTTCTTTTAAATGCCTGCCAGCTTAACTGGGAAGGGGCAGAATCAGGATTTGAACTCGACTACGCCTCTCTAACTCCTGAGCCACGTTAAGCTGGTCTATCTCCTACTCGTTGTGACGTTTGCCTATCAGCCAGTGTGCCAGTTGGGGATGTAACAATCGGGATAAGGTGGTCACATCCCACGGGCCTGGCAGATGGGGTTTCCAGACCACAAGAGAGACCTAGTCGTCAGCAAGCAGAAATCTTTCATTGCCAACTCACGCAAGAACCTTCTGTCTTACCCAGAGCACATCCATTGCCTTTTGGGCTCTCTTTCTGCAGCGTAAGGAAATTATAGTGACTGACACCATATAACTGCCCTGAAAAGTTTCCAGAATCTTCCCTGAGAAGTACTGGAAAGAGTTCATCCCTTCTCCTGGCTGATGTTCCTGTGTATCTATGACAGTTGAATGGCTGGTTATGTTATCCTTAGGATATGTCAGCTCAGCCTAGACCACTGGGGTTTCCCAGGAAATCGAAATAAATAGCTTCTTTAAAAGCCTTAAGAAGCCCAGCAAACCAACCCTCCTCCCACTATAGCATCTTGCTCAGCATCTCTTCATTTGTTGGTTTCCACCTTTGCCATTTCCTTGATTCCTGGCATGGGCCTGGCATATGGAACAGCCTAAAATGCCATGGTTACAACTGGGTCCGAAGTCTGCTAAGTGCTGAAACTTTGCTTTCCTAAGCCTTGGAGCTCCCCACACCCCACCACCCCGGGTCCTCTCATCTTCCTGGGCAGCTTGTTCATCAGCCCAGGTCAGATATGTAGCAGCTGCTCGTTTTGAACTTTTACTCTATGTCAGTCTTCGTGCTGGATGCCAACGCACATTCTCTCATTTCATCTTTATACCCACATTGTGAGGAAGAGGTTTCACAGATCAACCAGGGGCATGCTGTTACTATGTAGCTGAGCTGAGATTTGAAACCTGAGTCTTTCTGAATTTAACTTTTCTTCTGTACTTGGAATGACTGGAGAAGGGGCTCCCCCTGCCAGACATGTATGGTCCGATAACAGCACAATTAAGAGCAAGATCCCATGAGCTGGACGTCCTGGGGTTCAAGTGTTGTGCAGCCACAGACAAGTTGATCAGACACACAGCTCCTCCTTATAATAGGGATGGTGGTAAGAAGACGTGCCTCTAAAGGCCCTTGTGAAGACCACAATCGCTAATACATACAGAGCACTAGGTCCAGGCCTGCCTGACACGTAGTGAGCGCTCGTCGTAATTGCTCTTCTCAGAGGGCCCTTCCACCTCATGTGGGGCAGGCTTGGCTGTTAGCTCCTGTGTGTGGATTCCCCAGCTGCTGACTTGGTGCTATCCTGAGTTTGCTGCAGCTATGACAGCAGTGGCTCAGGACACATTGCTCCACTTGAGTCCCAGCAAGCCCTGCTCCAGGCCCCTCCGATGAGACCCGGGAGTGCCACAGTACAGGGTGTCTGACACCCAACTCAGTGCCTTGAGCCCAGCAAGCCCCTGGCACGTTTGAATGAAGCTAAGAGCACGGGGCTAGGCTGCTGTCCTTCCTCAGCATGTAGGTGTCCAGGGTCCATGCAGTGGTCCCGATGCCTGGGTTCCCAGGGCACTGGACCCCAGACATGACTGGGGACTTCAGAACTGATTTTGTGCCTGAAATAGGTGGGCACAGGGGAATTATGCCAGAGATTTGAGCCCGCCCTATTGAATCAGCAGGAACCAAGGGCTTGGGTATGAATAACCTTGAACCCTGCCTGAAGGTGACAGCAAATGCCCTGTGTAGACTGAACATTGAAGTAGAACATTTGTAATTGCCAGCCATGTGAAGATTGTAAAAAGAAAAAAGAAAAAAAAAAGAGTAGTGAGCACAACAGATGTTCATCCTGAGTCTTGCACACACCCCTGGTCGTCTGGAGCAAACTCGTTGCCCCTGTTCCTCCTCGTGGCTAAGCAAAGGCTTCCAGAAACCCTGCCCAGCCAGGCGGGCCTGCTGAGCGGGGTCCCCGTCGCAGAGCACTTTGCACATCTTGGCTCTTAACAGAGGATGGCTGTTGAACACACTACTTTGGGATGTAAAAAATCTGGAGGA
>PVKE010003466.1:23199-72176 GCA_004027555.1 Craseonycteris thonglongyai
AAAAAAAAAAAAAAAAAAAAAAATCTGGAGGATTCATAGTTTATTTTTGGGAACAGGAAAAAAGAAAAAAATAGTTTCCTTTTATGCTGAGTTTAAAATGACCTATGTATTCCCTGCCGACTCTTGAGGACTGTGGTTCCTAAGAGAGCAGGCGACTATCCGAATGTTCACCCCCACCCCACCCCACCCCCCAGGCTCAAGGAAAGGAGCTAGTGGCTTTGCTAGGAGAGTAACCACATGGGTATGTGGCCTTGCTGGAGCAGAAGCCCTGAATGGTTGGCTTCCTTGCCTTGCACAGGCCTGATCGAGTCCCTCAACCAGAAACCGCAGTCTGCCAGTGACCAACCCCAACCCACAAAGACCCATGGAACCCATAGGAAAGCAGGTGGGTCTGACGCCCCCTCGGCCAACGGCGAAGCCGGAGGAGGAGAGAGCACCAAAAGCTACACTGCGGAACAAGTAGCGGCCGTGAAAAGGTAGAGGGCTGGGCCCGGCAGGCAGCGGCCAAGGCCTAGTACTGGTGGGAATTTTTCAAGTCAAGAGAAGTCTTCCTGTGGCACATGCCCCACCTCACAGCTGCCTGTGGTCTGGATGGGTCCTACAAGGGTCCTGAAGAGGGAGGAGGCCCAAGCAGTCCAGCTTACCAGGCCCAATCGTTATTTCCCACAGGGACCTGGAATACAGTGTGAGAATCAAAGCTCGACTGTCTCCTCCCACCAAAGAGCGCCCAGCAGAGGCTGGAAATGCTGACACTGCAGGCTCCCTCTGCTGCTGATGGGGCTCCATTTGTCAGACAGAGATGAGGCCTGCTCTCCCTGCCCAGATCCTCCCCAGCCCACACCCCCACCCCTAAAAAGACCCATTCAGACCAGAGCCTGCGTGGGGTAGAGTGGAGACAAGAGACAGTTACCCCTCCAAGGCTTGGGCAGGCCCTGCACAGAGCAGCTCACTACCAGGCTGATGTGCCATCTAAGACATCATTTCTCCCCAGGCCTCCCCAACAGCTAGCCTCAGGCTCCCTCCAAGGTCACTCCCATGTGATCCTGGCTGCTAGTGAAGACATTAGCAAACCTCAGGACGGGTTCCACCTGCTTGTGACTGTGGTTTGCCATAAAAGCATATGCCAAATCTACATTTTTCTGACAAAGTTTTGACCAAACAAGCTAATTGGTTGTAGGCAATACAAACTCTGTAGGGAGCTGGGAAAGCCTGGGAAGGGCCCCAAATCAGGGGGTCTCCAGGGACCCCAGTAGTAAGAATTCATGAAAGAGAAGCAGTCTCTTCAGGGCCCTGAGATGGGGTGAACAGACACCTGCCATGGCCTTAATGTGACCTACTCAAGACTCAGATTAAAGGGAGAGGAGACAACTAGCCAAGCCTGGGACACACTTGCCTTCGGGCACAGTCCTGAGGTCCCCGGCACTGAGGGTGCTGTTGACAAAGGGCAGTGATCCCTGTCCTGGCAAACACAGCAGCTGCTCCTTCTTAAATCCTCACTGTGTTCTTGGTGTTTCCACTGGGCCCTGCTCAGATCCCCATCCCAGTGGGCGCTTTCTAAGGCTCCCTTGTCCCCAAGGTCTGCCAGCTTGTCCCCCTGAGCCTGCTGTGTGCCCATGCTCACAGCCCGGGGCCTGTGCAGAGCCCTCCACGATGCTCTTCTCCCTCCTTCAGAGTCAAGCAGTGTAAAGACTACTATGAGATCCTGGGGGTGAGCAGAGGGGCCTCAGATGAGGACCTGAAGAAGGCCTACCGCAAACTGGCCCTCAAATTCCACCCAGACAAGAACCACGCACCTGGCACCACTGAAGCTTTCAAAGGTAAGCCGGCCCTGACTTCCTGGTGTTTTGGTGTTTTTATCTCCTGTCCTTGCAAGGAAATAAGGGCCTTTTCCAGGCAGTGGTCTTGGACTCAAGTTCTACCAACTCAGGAGCCACTTCCTAGGAAAAAAGTCCTAGCAGCCACCTCTGGCCACACAGTCTGTCAGAGTTCAGATATGCCATTCCTGCCTCCCTCTTTCTTCTTGTTCCCTGGGCGTTACAGGAGGGAGCTGAAGCAATAGAGGGCCCATGGCCTCTCCAAAGTAGCCCAATGGTTGAGGGGCAGAAGCAGTCCTCCTGACTCACCTGTAAGCATTTCTCCGTCTTGGGGACTTGATTACAGTTTCCCTATGCTGTGAAACTGGGCAACCCCAGGTCAGGGGCTTCTGGCCTGGTGGCCTCTTCAGCTCCAGCAACCATAACCAACCCACCCTCCACCCTCTTTACACATTCTCTCTCTCTCTCTCACACACACACACACACACACAACATACCCCACATATACCCTAGGGCCTGCATGGGGGGGACATGGCAGTCTTTCTGACCTCAGGGCCTGTTGGTTCTGGATGAGTGCTTTGTTCTGATTGAAATCATCAGCTGCCCTTTAATCATTTGTATTCCATTGAGCCTGTCAGGCGCACATGTACAGACTGCGCCAGCACTGTTACTGAGCATTGCAATTGCACTTCCACCCCAGACGTCTCTTCTCTGGTCGTCACCTTGTCCTCCTAAGACCCTCTGGGAGATAGCATGGTGACTAGCTCCTCCTGGCCCACACAGGGTGCTGCACAGTACTGGCACTGTGACCATAGCCACGTGGGCAGCCGGTGGTAGAGCAGACCCCAAAGACCTGGCATGCTGTCTCTGGGGGCCCAGTGCAGCTGTTCCATTGGAGGCTGCTTGGGGTTGGTCCTGCATGAGGCAGTCTGTAGGCATCAGCCTTTGCTGCCTGTCAGCCAGCCCCAGTTGGGGGAGAATGGGAGTAGGGAGGCAAGGTAGCTGGTTAATGTTTCTCCAGCGATGACCTCTGCCTGCAGCTGACCCTGACAGGCAGTGAGAAGCCGGATCTGGCTTTGGGGCCTTGTCAGAATGAGAAGCAGGGCATTCTCATTATCTCAGGGGCTGCAGGTTCTGAGCAGATGCAGCTTTGACCCACGCCTGTGAGAGAGTGGGCCACTTGAAAGAGAGCAAGAAACTGAGAAGGGGTCCAAGTTGGGGTCCTTTGGGGTACAGGCTTCCTGCCTGGGTAGCTCTACTAGAGAGACCCTGAGACCAGGCAGAGGAGCAGCACCTGGGACCTGGACCCCAGGGAAGAGGGGGTGCTCCATGCCAAGTCCACCCTACCAGTAGTGGAGGAGCTGTGACTAGAACTGGGGATCTGGCCTATCCCGGCATTCCCACTGCTTCCAGTTTACCACAGGACATCATATGTCTGTCTGGCCCTTACGTTGCACTGTGACTTCAAATTACATAACCTGCAGAAAGAAAGGCCCCATCCCACTGGGCACCTCAAGAGAGGAGTGGGTGGGTAGGAGTGGTTGGTGGTTTTCATAATCAAAGAGCAGACTTGAAGCAAGACACCTGGGTTTGGTTCCTGGCTCTGTTAGCGAGTTTTCTCATTGGTGAATGGAGATGAAGTTGCTGCTAGGAGCAAATAAGATAATGCCTGGTGTGTAGAAAAAGTTGAACTCTTGTCATGAGATAGAGAGCAAGGAGCCTGCGTGTTAATCTTCCACCCAGCCCAGGCTGCTCACATTCACTTAGAGGATTCCTGTGGGCCCCTCCCCCCACACTGCCCAACACCCAGTCTTCGCAGTGGCCCCAAGGACTTCCGCTTCCTAAAGCACCACTTAAGTGTGTGAAGGTAGTGAGCTCTAGGCTGCCATAGGAGCCAATACTCGAATCCCCAACATTCCCCACACCTGACCTTTCTTCCTCTTTTCTAGCCATTGGCACAGCGTATGCAGTACTTAGCAACCCAGAGAAAAGGAAGCAGTATGACCAGTTTGGTGATGACAAGAGCCAGGCAGCCCGGCATGGCCATGGGCATGGGGACTTCCACCGCGGCTTTGAGGCTGACATCTCCCCTGAAGACCTCTTCAATATGTTCTTTGGTGGTGGCTTCCCATCTAGTAAGTTCTCTAACCCTCCCCACAGCCAGGCCTCCCTGGGGGTGATGGTGGGAGACTGGAAGCCAGCCTCCCCCTGTCCCAGCAGCCCCAACTGACTTGGTCTCTCTGACCCCCAGGTAACGTCCACGTCTACAGCAATGGTCGTATGCGCTATACCTACCAGCAAAGGCAGGACCGCAGGGAGAACCAGGGTGACGTGAGTGAGGAAGGCACTGGGGAAAGCAGGGGGAGGGAGGAGTGACATGCCAAGCTGTCTGTTCTGGAATGGCAGAGTTCCCACATCTCTCAGCCAGGGAGCCATCTTGGGCCTTCCTTGCCATTCTGCTGAGCAACACCAGAGGGAGCCACACTCCACTTTGCCCACTGGCAGGAGTAGGGATTTGATGGTCTGTGTTGGACAATACAGTATAATGCGGGACATTTTCCACCTACAAACAGGTTGGACTATGACTGAATGGGCTTTGGGCATTCCATCTGTTCATGAGGCCAAAGTAACATTTTCCAAGCAATGGAAAGTTAAGTTTCATGAGAGAATTGTAAAGGATACCCGCATAGGTGCTGACTCTTCTGTTCGACACTCACACAGTGTCTGCAGAAGCTGCACCGAGACAATGCTGCCAGTGCCTTGTGAATGCTCAAGAACAGCAGCTGACTAAAATTAAAATACTGTGCACAATTGCAGAGCATTTCAGATTATGGCAGGCAGAGGAGTTCCCTTTTGCTCTGACAATGTGGCCTTGTGTTTTTATTTATTTCTTAAACTTTTATTTTGTGTGTATTTAACATAAAGAAGAGTTTCTAACTCACAGATTTATCACACAGTGAACAAGCTTATATTTACAATTTTTATAACTGGCAATTTTAAAATATATTTCTATGGTTTAAAGTTCAGAAAGGTACCATATTTTTCGCTCCATAAGACGCAAGTTTCCTGCCTGGACCCGCTCTCCTTCCATGCAGTCCCTGCTTTCTGATCTGGCTGCAGGCTTCCCCACGGCATCATTAAGGTCCCCAGCGTGCACTCTTTTTTGCAGTATTCGCTCCATAAGACGCACACACTGTTCCTTCCACTTTTTGGGGAGGGGAAAGTGCTTATGGAGCAAAAAATACGGTATATATAGTGAAAGTCTCCCTCCAGCCCTGCCTCCTTTTTTTTTTTTTGATATTCTCTCACAAGTAACTGCATATACCCACCTTCCTCCTGTATTTAATACCAGTTGCTGTTTTATGTTTATCTGGGGAAGCTGGCAGGTGGAGAGGCATCTGTATTTGGGGGACTTGTGGGAGGGAAGGGGAGAGAGTGGTGTCATGGCCTGTTTGTGTGGCAGCTGCCTGCCGCCCCCCAGGCTCTGCCATGCTGGGGGAGCTGGTGGTAACTGGTGGATGCCACTCATCCCACCCTGCTCTTCCCTCCAGGGCGGGCTGGGGGTGTTTGTCCAACTGATGCCCATCCTCGTCCTGATCCTCGTGTCAGCTCTCAGCCAGCTCATGGTCTCCAGTCCACCCTACAGTCTGAGCCCAAGGCCGTGAGTACCTGATCTCGGGGGAGAGCCAGGGTGGTGGGCAAATGGGGAATTGGAAGTCTCCGCCATCATCAGGGGCCTTCCCATCCTGCAGACTCTTGATCATAATGCAGGAAGCTGGCTTAGAATCAAGAAAATACACTTTCCCTATTGAGCAGAGGTTTTTTATATTCTTTGAATCATGGTCCCCTAAGAAAATGCAATGAAATCCACAGATCCTTTCCCTAGAACAGTACCTATACACCCAGTCTTGCATGTGATTTCACAGGTTTTGTGACCCCCCCTCACCCGTCTTATCTGCCAACCTTGAAATAAGGACCTCTAGAGGCTCTTATGCTCAGGGTCGGGCCCGAGGGCCATGAGAAGAACAAGGGCTGTAGAGTCAGAGCAGAGTGGTTTTGAATCCCCAGCTCCTCTACAAACTAAGCAGCTGTGTGACCCTGGACAAGTAATTTGTCTGAGCCTTGGTTTGCTCACCTATAAAATAGGAATAAAAACATTTACCTACTTGTAAAAATTAAATGTGTAATACACATAAAATGCCACGTTCGTTAGGAAACTCAACAATATTTGTTGCATGAATACATGGTCTCAGCTGCCACTAGTGAATTTGCGCAAGTCAAATACCCTGCGCCAAGTTATTTAACCGTTTAAGGTATCAGCTGCCCTCAGTTCTAGCACCTGACCTACTACCTGACCCATACTGGGTGCTCAGCTTCTATCAGTGGAAGCCCTCTGTTCCCACCATGCAGCCTGGCTGTGGCTAGGAGTCTGGCAGCATCCCTCTCGGCCAGCAGGGGGCGGAATCGGTTCCTGAGCCCACAGCAGCGGGAGCAGGCTCTCTGTGGCCTGATGCCAGCCCCTTGCTCTGCAGCTGGAGAGATGAGAGCAGTGGGCAGGCAGGGACTGTCCTCCCCAGAGCACTGACTCCTGCCTGTGTGTTGAGGCTCTTCCCACAGATTGTGAGCCTGCTGTTGAAGATGGAATATAGAATCCAAGAGCTGGAAAAATACAACTCCTTGGAATCTTTCCTGTCATTCTCCCCCTAAGCCTCTCCCTCCCTTAACTCTATGGACTGGGAGCTCCTGGATAGGCAGGAAGGCCCTCTGCATGAATCAGCTTAGGGGATGAATGAGGAAGCAGACACAGGGAGCTCAAGCCATGTAGCTTGTCAGAAACAGCCCAGCCTCACTCCAGGTTCCCTACTGCCCTCACCAGGGCCTCTCAGAAAGGGGCCTCTCCCCAGAGTCTCCTGAGTCAAGGGTAGTAAGCAGGAAGCCTGAGGAAGAGCTTGCCATAGGCTGGACCACTCATGGAAGGGTACGCTGCCTTTCCTTCAGACCCTCATTTTGGGTAGCGTGCAAGTTCCTACTCTAGTTCGGGAGGGAAGCAAGTACTTGTGTGGCCTGTGTGGCATCTCCTGTCAGGGGGTCTCATCATCCCTAGAGCTTCCCTGGGCCTGGGACCTGTGCCCACTTTGTGCCCGGTATATTTCTGGCCAGATCGGTGGGCCACGTCAACAGGCGAGTCACTGACCACCTAAACGTCGTCTACTACGTGGCAGACACCTTCTCTGAGGAGTACACAGGCTCCAGCCTGAAAACAGTAGAACGCAATGTGGAAGATGATTATATCGCCAACCTCCGGAACAACTGCTGGAAGGAGAAGCAGCAGAGTAAGTGTGCGTGTGTTGGGGGCACAAAGCTTGAGAACAAAGAAGGAGAAAGCCCTGCTCACCCAGTGATTTGAGGGGCCAGGAGCCGGGAGCCACTTGGAGATTTCCTCTCGGTTCCCTTAAATCACTGCACTCAGCCTGCTTTTTTGGCTGCAGGTAAGTTCTCCTATGTAGACAGAGATTGGAAATTTCCTGATCACCCTCTTATTGGACATCTGGCTTTATCTGTGGGACCCTGGGGAGGTCTGAGCAGGATGACAAGTTCTTACCTTGGCTGTCCTCACCTCCACTCTATAGAAAGGGACCTCTGTCCCTCTCCCAAGTTGGGACACTAGAATTTGCTCTTTTAGGGTCCTCCCTAAAGGGAGGCCAGCCCTGTCCCAGCTCCTAGGCCTTCCCCCTGTCCCCACAGGCCAGGTTCCCTAGTAGTCTTCAGGAGGTACCGGATGTGTCCTAACCCTGCACCATTGCTTTGCAGAGGAAGGCTTGCTATACCGAGCCCACTACTTTGGCGACACAGATATGTACCACAAAGCACAGAAGATGGGCACTCCGAGCTGTAACCGACTGTCAGAGGTGCAGGCCTCCCTGCATGGATAGTCCTGGGCCAGCCACGCTACCGAGGTCCAAGTATGAGCCACGGCCTCCTCTGCCCTGCAACTCCTGGCAGCTCTGGCCCGTGGTCATGAGGCAGAGGAGGGTGGGAGGGTGAGAGGGAGGGAGCCTGGTGACGATGGCATAGACTCCTTGTCCCCAGCCTGACCTCCAGTCTGCAGAGTTGGGGCAGCTCTGGGGCATACTTGGAAACTGAGGTCTGTTTCAGGCCTCTACTCTTCACCCCACACCCTCCCTACTTCCTGGCTTTGGGGCAGTTGGGGATGCAAGAGCCAAGCAGAGGAGGCAGCCTAGGGCTACTGCTGAGACCTCGTGTGCCTCCTTGCTCAGCTGCAGCCATCAGGTCACCACTGCTCTTGTGCAAGTGCAGCAGACATTAGTCTGTCCCCTGGTATTTAGTCTGTCCCACCAGATACAGAGGACTCTCAGTTAACCAGCACCCATGGGGACTGGTAGATGCCAGATAAACGTACATAGATTCTCAGTTAACCAGCACCCATGCTGGATAAATGTAGCATTATTTCTTTGGTTTTTTCTGCTAGTTGCTTGAGTTCTGGTTAATGCAGAGTCTACTGCAGGGATATCTAACCTTTTGGCTTTCCTGGGACACATTAGAAGAACCGTCTTGGACCACACATAAAATACACTAACGATAGCTAATGAGCTAGAAAAAATCTCATCACGTTTTAAGAAAGTTGACGAATTTGTTTTGGGCTGCATTCAAAGCTGTCCGGGGCTGCATGCAGCCCGTGGGCCGCAAGTTGGACGAGCTTGGTTTACTGTATTACTGGGCCCAAGATCACCCCCACACTCTCCACCAGGGAGAACATGTGAGGACAGGTGGCCAAGAGCCCTTCCTCTTCCTTCCAGGAGTGGGAAGTGGAGTAAGACTAGAGCCCAGCAGTGGGCAGAGGGAGCCGACAGGCTGGGAGCAGAGAGGCCTGTGCACCACTGCCCTGGTGGGGTCAGAGGCTGACCCTGTCTGTCTGTCCCTGTCTCTCTGTGTCTGTGTCCCTCTCTGTTTCTCTCATGCTACTGCACCTGGCAGTCTCAGGTGTCCATCCTGCCCAGGCATCTCACCTGTTCTGTGAGGAAGGGAACAAAAGGTCATGAATTCAGGGTCAAATGCAGAGCCCTCAGTATAGACAGTGTGGGAGGAAACATGAAAGCTGCTTCCTTCACCTCTCTGTGTGGACCAGGTCTCTGCTTCCTTCTTCACCTCTCTGTGTGGGTGTGGGCACGGCTCCCAGCATTTGCCAGAGAGGACAACTTGGACCAAGCCCAGAGGAGTGTGGTAGAGCCAGTCAATGTTCTTTTCTGTGTTGGTACCCTGTCCGTCCCTCTGCCTAGGATCCAGGTACAGACTCTGCTCTCAGGCTATTTGCTGGTGCCTCCAGGAGAGTGAAGCAACCTGCGGGAGGCCAGTGGTGCAGCTGAGGCAGGGAGGGCTGCTTGTTCGTGTGGGCTAAGCTAGACACTAAGCACATGACTGCCAAGCTAACTGTTACCACTCTCCTCCCCAGACCATGAAATCCCTGGAGAACTTTTGGTGACATGCACTGAGCCAAGGTGATGAACTGTATATTTAAGAAAAGACACAAAAAGAAAGAAACATTAAAATGGAATTGGAGGCTGAATGCCACACAACTGCCCTCTCTCTCACCCAATACATGCAGAAAACTCTTAAGACAGACAGAAAAACCTGCCACGGGGTTGCCTCCCTTCCTCCTATGGCTGGCAGCGGCTTGGGCTCCACATCAGCTCTCTCCTAGGATACAGAAACCATGGCAACAAAAGTCGAATGTAAAACTTGCAGCAAATGTCTGTGGGAAGGGCTGGGGGGAGGGGCACCCACTGCCTTCCTCCTCCCAGGAGCCACCACTAGTCACCTATCAGTGGAAGCTGGTCAGAGGCGCTGACCAAGGATAGAGAAGGAAAGAGCTCTCCAGAGAATGTAATTTATAGATGCGTGTATATGCATATATATATCTCTATTTATATGTAAATAGCATATATGAAGATATATATAGTCTACTTTTCAAACTGCAGGGATTTGGTTGTGCAGCTGATGTTTCAGAAAACGAGGACAGTTTGGGGAAGGCATCCTGGTCCTTCAAAGGCTAGACATTCGCCATACTGGACAGCATGAGGGAAGTCAGGTCATAGCTTTTCACACTCCCCTCAACCCCAGCCTGTTTTTGATGGCAGCAGCAATCATGATGGTATAAATCTGTAGAATAGACTTTTGGAAGTTGCCAGGTTTATGGTTAAGCTGGAGGAGAGCAGGCTATGAAGGGAGCACGTGCCCGTAGGGCCGGGTCAGTGTTGTATCATGGGAGAAGCCCCAGACTGCCTTGCGGGGTGACACCACCCACCTCAAGCTTTGGCCAACTCAGATGGACTCTGTCCAGGTACCCAGGAGCCCTCTGACCCCCTGCCACAGAGAACAACAGTGTTGGGAGGAGGACCAGGTTCTGCCTAGCCATTCCCCCCTTAGTTCCTAAGTGAGTTTTGCCTTATCGGTGCCACAAGGCACAGTTCCATTGTTGCCACTGGTTTTTCCTGAGTTATGCACCAAGGACTCTAGAAGGCTCTTCCAAGAATCAGCCAGGTGGTACCCAGGACCCCTGGGCAGCAGCCAACTCCTGAAGCAAGTCCATGCCATGGGCACCTCTCTCTCCACCCTCTGGGCATGATGCCACCCAGCCTTCTCTTGCACTTTGGACAAAGGATGCACCTGAACCAGGAGGTGTTTCTTATTCTCATCTTCAAATGATTTTCCTCAAAACAGCAGTTGCTGCCAGGGGAAGGGAGGGAAGTTTTATGTATTCCTACAGTTTCCACTGCATCTTTTGGAAATACCAGTTTTCCTGAATTTCCCTCTGGCAGTGGGTATTACTGAGCCTGCCACCTTCCAAAGCCTTACTCCCCATGCTGCCAGCCAGGAGGTGAGGACCATGCTCACAGAGTTCCTCCTGGTTCTTTTTAAAGTCCCCCCAACAAGTAGGGTTCTTGCTGGGAAAGGAGGCTTGGTAAAGAAATGTCAGATCTGGTTTTGAACAAGGTCCTGTACCCTATGATGAAGCAGCCACCCCGGCCCAGAGATGATGATGACTGGATGTGGGTGAGAGCGCCCCCCTGAGGTGGCCCCTGTGCTCTGCCCCACCACCCCGACCTGCTGGTCTTGGTAGATGTCCCCTAACAGGCTGAGCCACGTGCAATAAGAACAGATCCTTAAGGATCCCTAGAGAAGCTGTATTTCTTGAATTAGAATTCTGAAATTGTACATCTATAAATATGTTTATTATGTGATTGACTGTGATGAGTCTGTGTTGAGCAAGGGGGCTGAGGTGTGGGGTCACAAGCACCTGTTGTTACTGACATCCCACAAGTTTTGAGTGACAAGCCTGAATGTCCCCTTCACCCTTTGCCCCAGGTGGCAGCTACTTAGGTAAGTAAGTGTCATTCCAGGGCAGACTCCATCCAGGTAAAGGGTAAGGGACTCAATTTTAAGTCAAGACTCAGGGGTTCCTGATGCCAGTCCTGAGTTGGCAACCAGGACATGATCACAACCTCTGCTCCCCCCTGTTCTTGCTCCCTCCATCCCTCCCACTCCCATCAGGCCTGCTGTGAACAAAACGATTCAGAACCTCCCTTCTCCCCAGCCTGGAGCTCAATCCCTCAACAGATCAGGGCGAGGCAAAAGTTGGCTTAGTTTCCGTCTCTGGCTGCAGTCTTCCCACACTGCCCCCACAGTCCACCCTCCCCCAGGAAGCAGAAAAAGTGAAAAATGAGGCAGTCTGAGTGGGGCTTCCTGTGAATGGACGAGCAGATCTGCTCAAGCCTCCCAGAGACAGGGCTGAGCAACCCTGACTGGAGGCCCAAGGCCCCTCCCAATGCTGCGCCAGCCAAAGACAGGCGGTCTGCCTGGTGGTGCCACTGCAGCCTGGGAGCTCATTGGCCACCCCGCCCTGGGTCACCGCAGCCTGCCGGCCCGGTCTGCAAGCCACCACTTGTTAGCTGCAGTTGGCAGAGGCCATGGTAGCCGCCCCCTTTTACCTGACCCATCCCCCGGCCCTCAGCAGGCCACTCAGCCTGCCAGAAGGGGTGGGACACACTCCCTCCAACTGTTTGCTGCAAAAAAAAGAGCCTTTGACTAGTTTCCCCACCTACTGTCAGGTGGCAAAACCAGTATCCCATCCCAGCTCCCAGGACCTGCCAGCTTATCTCCTCATCCCAGGTTACCCCCGGGCCTCAAGAAGGAACTGTTCCAGGGAGCAAGGCACAGGCGTCCTGGCCCAGCTGTAACCTCACCCCCACCCGGAGCTACCTGGGCAGTCACCTGGCTGTCTAGGGCAGGCACACACAGTGCCAAGACTCCCGTAAACAGACTGTTGACTGTCAGTTCTGGAGCAACTCAGAATCCTCACCAGGTGTCACACCATGTGATTTGGGCGATTCAGCCCATTTCCCAGAGCAGGAAACAGACTCCAGGGAAGGAAGGCAATGCCCAAGGGTCTTCATGAAGCTGGGTGTGTCTGGGGGCAGGTGTAGCAAAGCAGTCATTTATTGAACCCGAATTCACTGTCTTCCTAGAGATTAACCCCGTTTGTACCAAATAGATTGGCAGGAGACCTGAGTTCAAATGGGAGTAAAGGCCACACTAAGGAAAATAGGACTTCATCTGAGGAGTTTGGGCTGGGGATGAGCTGCCCACTGAAGCAGGTGCACTCTCTCCCGACAATGACAAAGGTGTCCACCCCCTGTGCGTGGCAACTGTCCTGAGTTGGTATCACCCCAAGAGGCAGCACAGTAGCCCAGCTGTAGACCCCACAGCCCTGCTGCCTGGGCGGGATCCATCTACTGGCTGTGCAGCCTTGGACATGTCACTTAACCTCTGACTCAGTGCCCTCATCTCCAGAATGGGAGTAACAAAACCACCTGCCTCACTGGGTGGTTGTGAGGAGTCAGCGTTGTCACATAGAAAGCACTTAACGTGGTGTGTGGTACGCAGCAAGCTCTGTTGCCCTCAGTTGACAACGACTAACTGACTGAAACCGCAAAGGTGATTGAGACATGGACTGCTCTGAAGGAATTGTGGGGCGGGTAGGGGCGGGGAGCCAGTGTTCAACAGACCCCAGGAGCAGAGGGCTGTGATAAAAACACCTGGGAGCCAGGCAGGTGCAGGCAGCCCTGGCTGGGACTCCTGATAAAGGAACAGGCACCTGGGAAGGAGGTGGGAGTACAGGCAGGGCTGGGAGTGGACTGGAAGCTCAGGCCAGAGGGGACACTGTGAGCAAAGTCCTGGAGCTGGGAAAGCACAGAAGTGACCGCATTCAGGGAACAATACATAGGCCAGGTCTCCAATCTATAATTGTCACCTTGCCAGTCACACCCAGTGGCCTTGGACCGAGAAAACTTCACTGGGAATGAATGAACAAGAGATCCTGTGCTCAGGGAGGCTGACGGGAACAGGCAACATAAGGCTAACTTTGCCAGAGGTGGGGGACCCCAAAGTCCCTGGGGCAGAGGGGACTGGCAAAGTGGAGGCCTGGGTGTGCCATTCACACTCCCGCCTCCCCCAGATTCTCCTGGGAGGATGTTTTTCCCAGAAAGGGGCCCACTCCTGCTGCTTCCATAGCCCCAGAGCCAGGAGTAGGAAATAAAGGCCCAAGGCCCAGACAAGACCAGGGCTGCAAGGGCGGCGCTCTCTAGGACCCCACAGCCAAGCAGCTCTCCCAGAGCCCGCGAGTTGGGGATTTGCTTAGCAGGAAGTGGGAGTCTGACTGCCACACCTTCCCCTCTTGCCCTTGGATGGTTTGGGCTGAAGTCCCGGGAGGGCAGGGCAGCCTTTGTGGCTGGGCTTTCCCTTGGAGAGGGTACAGGTCCCCAGTGATGTTGATGCTGCTAAGGGTAAGAGGCCAGGTTCAGGGCCTTCAGGGACTGGTGGCAGCCCTACTCCCTGAACTAGATTCTTGCCATTTTCCTGGTGGACACAGTGAGGGGCCTAAGAGACAGATGTCTGAGCAACACAGGAGAACACTGGTGGTCTGTTTTTACAGATGGGAAAGGGGAGACCGGAGGGACAGAGTGAGGTCCCTTTCCTGGCCCCACATGGCCGGCAGGGCCCTCATGCTGTGACCCTGCTACTGCTGGAGCCTCCCCACCCACGCTTTCTGGCACGTTGCCCCAGTTCCTTCTCGCCAGCAGCTCCCTGCTGCCCCTCCACCCCCACCTCCTCCAGGTCGCCTGGCCGGGCCCGCCCTCACACAACGTCATTCTGGAGGTGTTTGTGCAGTTCTTGGATGCAGGCTTTGCACCCTGCAAGGCAAGGGCCTGTCCCGGGCCTGCCTGTCCTGCTCAATGCTGCAGCCTGGGCCTCCAGGAACGCTGCTGAAGGAAGAAAAGGGCCCCTCGGGACCCAGCGCCTTTCTGATGGCTGCTCGTGGCTGTCCCTCTGCAACTTCCTCCGTCTCGTCAACCCTGCCCAGGGGAGCCCTGTAGATAGTTGTGCAGCCATGCACCCACACACAGAACCAGGATACTCCCCCAGACCTGAGAGGTGTGCCCATCTAGGGAGAAGGACCCGCACCCAGCTGGACAGTGGGAGGAGGTACCCAGTTTCTTGTGGGGCCTGTTCCCTTTCCCCCACCTCCTGAGAGAAACGGGGTCCTGCTGATGATGCTACCCCTCTCCTCTCGGAGTGAGGACCGCTGTACCAGGGGCCGATAAGAGAATCATAAACAGTGCTCATCCTTGAGGGAACCGCTGACCCCTGTCCAAAGCGGCCACTACCCCTGAGGAGTAGAACAGGATACTGTCTCCAGCACTCAGGCCTCTGCCAGGTGACACCACCTGCTCCTGGACTCAGACACAGTTCTGTCCCTTGGCTGCCCCAGTGCTGCCCTGGCCTGAGGGTCACTGCTGGCAGGCTGTGCTGCCTGCTGGCCAGTAGCCCGTAGCCCTGGAGGCTGAGGACAGCATCCTGGGCCCTGTTTATCAGACGACCTCCCACGGTCGCCACTGGACAAAAGAGCCACACGGACGTTCAGGCTGCGAGCCCCGGGCTTCAAGTGGCATGCAGGCAGTGTTCAGGGCCACTTCTCTTTGGATGGCTGCGGGCCCCAGTCTCCCCTCTTCAGCACTGAAGCACTGGGCACAAAATCCTGAGGTCAGAGTCAAGCCTCAGCTGTACAGGACATTGGCATCATTTAATGCTCTGTGTTATAATTGTAAATGATACATAAAGCAGCACTTTTCATTTGTATCATTTGAAGGTTTTATTATTAATATATTATCGTCATCCCACAGACCTCCCCAATTTAGTCCTTAATGTCAGCCTCTGTCAGCTGTGGAGCGTATAGGCTGCTAGGCTGACCAGGGAGGGCTTTGTACCAGCAGATCCCTCCTGGACCCAACCTTGCCCCTGGATCCCAGGACTTGAGCCCACCTCACAGCCAGCCTGAGTTCCTGTGGTGGGGTGGGATTTGGGCCACGGATAGAGTTGCGTGACCCACATCTGTTCATATTATTAGCTCTGGGGCTGGCAGGCCACTGCTGTAACACAATTCGAGGAACTGTTGACGGCTCAGCTCATGTTTCCAGCCTGGAGGCTGGGAGGGACACACAGAGAGGGGAGCAGGGGCCTCCAGCACACGGAGCCAGAAACTGCGGGAAGGCAGCTTGTCCCTCTAGGGTGCTGCTGATGTCAGTGCAGGCACGGGGCCTCCTGAGGGCCTCTGGGTGACCCTGGATCCGCAGCCTAGCCAGTGGCATCCTTCCCTATCAAATCCTGGAGTCCCAGCTTCTAAGGACCCGACTCCCCTCCTCCGCCTGCCCCTCTCTGACTGAAGCAGGAAAGGTGATGGGGTGGGGGGAGGGGGGAGCTTAACCCTGCCTCTTTGCTTAGCTGCGAAGAATAATTCCCTAGACCCCCAGGATGAGAAAGAGGTTATTCTCTTTCCTGGTTCCTCACAGATTCCTGCTTACTCTTTCTGTCTTTGCTGTCTGCAGGTGCCATCATCCAGAGATAAGCTAGGGAAAGTCTGGGCCTCGGCCAGGCGCCCCAGCCTGTGGGTCCGGGAAAGGACCAGGGTTCCTGGCTAGGTGCCCAGCTCTGCGCCACAGATGGGGATATCTGGAACCAGTCTCCTAAGATCCCTGAGCCCACTTTCCTTGTCTGTGAAATGGGAGGCCTGTCCTGTGAGCTGTAAGGTGGGGGCAGGAAGGAGGGGATGAGGTTTGGGGATATCCTTCACAAGCCCAGAAGTGCCCCACAAGATAAGCTGTGGCACAAAAGGTTTTGGTGTGCTCTAAACTCCCCTGGGGAAGGACAAGGGTCTGTGGCCCCACTGAACTCTAACAAGGGCTGAGAGCAACTTCAGTGTCAGCAGGAACCAGGAGTTGGAGAACTTGAAGATTTCTGCACTCGGTAGAAGATGCTAGGAGGTACTGGGCTGCCTGGAAAAGGAAACAAGGACATCCTTGCCCTTGAGCCACAAATCATAGAGGTCAAGACAGCAGGCACCCTGAAGAAGGGTTCTCAGGCTGTGTTCCCTCCAACCTTTGGGCCCCAGGGGTGTGAGGGGGAGAGGGGGCCTGGTGCTCCAGCCCCAGCTGTGTGTCAGTCACCCTCTGTTCTCATTGGTTTGGTGTAATTAGCACTTTGACTGGAAAAGACATTCTACTACTAAAAGAAATATTTTAAAACCAGAGAACTACTCTAACCCAAAATTTTACCAATGAGAAAACTGAGGCCCAGAAAAGGGACGTGGTTTGCCTAACGCCGTCCAGCTGTGTTGTGTAGGAGTTGCTGCCTGGGCCACTGACCCCTGGTCCATGGGGAAAGAGCCGATGACACCCTGAAGATGGGGACAGTGGAAAATAGAGGGTACTCCCATCAAGGTCTGGGCCTCAGCCACAGCTCCCCTGGCATGATCCCAGAGATCAGGCCTCAGGGCCAGGAGCAATATTGTCCCAAAGAAGGCAGCCTCTGGTGCTTATCTGGGATGGATAGGGGGGCAAAAACACCCTCTGCCCACTTCCCTGACCAGCCAAGAGCTCAGTCCCAGCGAGGCCTCTGCAGCTAACCACCAGCCCAGCCCCAGCTGTCTGTCCAGTTTGCCGCCCGCTGGCCCAGGCGTTCTCTCCGATGCCTCAGAGCAAGTGTCTAAGGCAAGCAGACAGGTGGCCCTCTTCCCAGCTTGCAGTTGGAGACACTGAGGCACCCGGCAGTGAGTAGGACTGGAACCAAGTCTCTCTGCAGCAAACCCTGTGCTCTTCTCATTATTTCCTGCTACTCTTGGTGTCTCTCCGCAGCCCCAACAAGAGCTAGTAGTTGCCTTCCTCCCCCCAACACCAGCTCAGCCCTTGCACCGAACCCTGTGTTGACTGGCCCACCCTCCCCCTCACTGACTTTAGCTACCGGCCAAGATGCTTTGCGGGTCTCTCAGCCAGCCCAGAGTTCCCAGCCTTTCTCAGCTTAGGCTCGGTCCCTCTCCTGTTGAGGTAAACAGAACCATCCCCTAAGCGCAGAGAGGTGGGACCGCAGAGAGGCCAGGGAATCCAAACAGGCTCCCACACCTGCCCATTTCCCTAAGATATGGCCTACAACTCAGTGCCAGGATGGCCAACCATCAGGGCTTGCCCAGGACTCTCCTGGTTAACACTGGAAGTCGCAGGTCCCAAGAAGCTCCTCAGAGCTGGGCAAACTGGGACAACTGGTCATCTTACTCAGCACAACCATCCCAGAATCACTATAGCTTTCTATTCCTCCCCTGAACACGGTCATTCTTTCCGTATGGGCCTGGACGGGGGCCGACCACAGGCCCATAGCACAGAGGCCTGGAGTCTGCTCAGGGCTGAGAGCAGAGGGCACATAACCTGTCAGAGGCCCAGTCCTGCCCTAAGTGCTGTGAGATAAATAGCAGAGAAAGTCCCAGAAAAGCCTAGTGGGATCCTGGGCCTCTGTCCCAACCCAACTTTATCCTCAAGCTGGGAGGGAAGCCACTCTGGGGTGATCCAGGTGGGGCAACCCTAAGGCTGGAGCCAGGCAGGGCCTGCCTGGGGCTCACTGAGTCTGCCTCTACCTGTCTGAGTTGGAGGTGAGTCATTTCCTTCCTCAGCTGGCATGAGGCTGGAAGGAGAAGGGAGGGGATGGCCTCTAAAAATAGCAGGGACCAGACTTGGAGATGCCCAAAGAGCTTCTCCTTGGGCAAGGGAGGAGCCAGCTTTTCATCCAAGCTGAAACCAACTATGGCCCCCAGTCACACGCCTGCATTAGGCCGAGGAGGAAGATGACACTGAGACACCCGGCCCCTCCCCTTCCCAGGCTCAGCATGGGGTGCAGAGCTCTGGAGGAGGCATCTTAACAGGTGAGACACTTGGAGCAGTGTCAGGGTGGGATGGAGTCTGAAGAAAAGAGAGGCCTCCAGCCCGTAGGGCCTGGGGAAGGGCAGGAGGGTATGTGATTCTGAAGGGTTGGCCCTCAGTGGGACTGGCAGAGAGGTCAGGGACTGGATCAGCCTGGATTCTCCTCCCACCTTATCTCCACAGAACCATTCATTCTCTACCCCCACTCACACATGGGGACACACAGACACAGACCTCACACTCAGCCTGCCTATGTGAATCATTTCCTCCTAATAGGACTCATTTCCCTGTGAAGTGGGACTCAATTTCCCTAGTCAGCAGCATAGACTGAGGCCCTACTGTGTGCTGGAGCCACACCCTAGAGGCCAAAGAAACCACGATCATGACTATGCCTGGCCTTGGGGACATCTTAAGAGGCCCACTAAGGAAAGGGCAGGACAACACCCAGGTCAGAAACACAAGGGGCAGGAAAGGCCCTGTGTGGTTGGCAATCTGGAGTCGGGCAGGCCCTGGTTAACCCGGCACTGCCACTTTCTAGTCATGTGACCTGAGACAAGGTATTTGGCCTCTCCCTGCCTCAGTATCCTCATCTATATAATGAATGTCATGTAAGGCCTTCATCAGAAGTTAAAGACAATAATCTTCCCAAGCAAACAGAGTTCTTTACATTAAAGCTCATGGTATAAGGCTAGCAACATATATATATATTACCTGAAGAGTTCAATATATATTTCTATCCCAAAGACTCAAGATGGGTCTTTCTATATTCTACTTGATATTCTACTTGATAAGTAAAAGTGAGGGGAAGTGGGAGAAAGAGTTGCATTTCATAATAGCAAACTCCACTGTGATGAACACTTCATATTTACATCATTTTGTCACCCTCACAACTGCCTTATAAAGCAGGCATTACTATTCTCATTTTACATGTGGAAAAATGGAGGCCCAAAGACACTAAGTAACTTGTCCAACATCATACACTTACCATATATGGTAGAGACAGAATTTTGGACCCAAATCTAAGGCAAATTTCTGTGCATTGTGGGGTGTAAGTGAGGGTCTGTTGTGTCTGGAGTTGGATGAGGGCACACTGATCTCTGACTCTCTTAGGAGGGGGGCCTTGGACACCAGCCTGGGGTGACGAGAATATGCCAAGCCTCTGACTAGGGAGTGGTTGCCTTCTTTCTGTCTTGTCTCCCTTCCCCTGAGCCCCACCAGCCCTCAGGGCCCCTCTTAGAAGCACAGAATGTGTTGCACCCTCTTGAGGGGTTACTGCCTTTACTCCTTACAACAGCCCAGTGAGGGAAATGCCATGACCCTCCCTTGACAGAAAAGATAGACAGGTAAAAGGGGTCATGAACCTGCTGGTGGTCACAGAGCTAGGAGAAGCAGGGCCCTTGGCCTCTTGGCCTCCTAAGCTGAGGCTCTGTCTCCACACCCCCGCTGTCTGGTGTGGGTGGCTGGGGGCTTCCTCTGGTCTCTCCAGCTAATCATGCTTTCCCTGAGCCATCCCTGCTCCCACTTGCTGGATTACACGCAAAACCCAAACCTTGCATCAGCCAGATGAGCCCAGCTCTACCAAGAAACTCTGCTTCTCTGGGCTTTCCCCACTGTTATCTGACTCATCCTCTGCTGGTTCCAGGAGACTGGAGAGAGGAGGCCTCTTATCCCTATAGTACAGATGGACAGACTGAGGCAGGAAGGGACTTGCTCCAATGAGTCAGCAGCCAGAACTGGCAGGGGCCCAGGCCGAGAGGCCACAGGGATAGCTGGCATGCCCTGCGACATATCCTTAGGGTGCCATACACTCAGTTAAAGAGTTTTGTTTTGTTTTTTTTTAAGATTTATTTATGGTTTTTGACAGACAGAGAGAGATACAGAGTCAGAGACAGAGAGAAAGGGGAGAGCCCAGAACAGTCTCCATAGTTGCACATCATTGGTTTTTCCACATAGTTTCATTCCACAGGTGGGTGTGGGGCTGCACAGGGCAGGAACTGTGCCGGGATCTCGCCCCAGTGAGAACTGAACTGGGGGCACTCCCCAGTTCAGCATATGGGTCCGCACGGGCCAGGGCCAGGATTCGATCCTTGGTCCCCGGGGCTGCAAAGTGAACGCCTAACCCACTGAGCCATCCCGGCTTCCCCTAAAGAGTTTTTAATGCCACATAATAGGCACAAATATCAAGATATTTGTGTTGACTGAATGAATATTGAAGGCACTGGCTAAAGCGATGAGGGGTGATGATATTGCAGAAAGGATGAATATGAAAAGAAAACAAAACACGAGAAGCCCAGTCTTGTCCTGTCACAGACTTCTGGAGCCCAGCTGCAGCTTGTAGCTCATAGTTCTCTCCACTCTAGGAATCATCAGGTATAAAACCGAGAGCAACAAACCAATAACACAAACAAAAACTCATAGACACAGACAATAGTTCAGTGGTTAGCAGAGGGGAGGGGAGGGGTACAAGAAGAAAAAGGAGATCAGTTATATAATGATGGAAGGAGAACTGACTGGGTGGTGAAAACACAATGTAATATATAGATGATATAGAAAGGTACACTTGAAACCTATATAATTTTACTAACCAATGTTACCCCAATAAATTTAATAGAAATTTAGAAAAAAAAGTACAAATTGGTAGTTACAAAATAGTCATGGGGATATATAAAGAATAGCATAAGGAATATAGTCAATAATATTGTAATAATTACGTATGATGTTAGATGAGTACTAGATTTATCAGGGTGATCACTTCTAAGTTACATAAATGTCTAATCACTATGTTGTACAATTGGAAATAATGTAATATTTTTTTTTAAGATTTTTGTTGTTGTTTTTGACAGAGACAGAGAAGAGGAGGGCCCAGAGCAGTCTCCATAGCTGTATGTTAACAGTTTTCAACATGGTTTCATTCCATACAGGTGAGCAGGGGCCACGCAGGGTGGGAACCAGACCAAGAACCAGGCCGAGGAGCAGGTGGGGGCTCCCACATGGAAAGCACGCCCCCACAAGCTGGGGGCCAATCCGGGCCTCTTACATGGGAAGCTCGCCCTGGGGAGAACCAGACTGGGCGCCACACCCCAGTTCAGCATTTGGGTCTGCATGGGCCAGGGTCAGGATTCAATCCTTGAACCCTGGGGCTGCAAAGCGAGCACTTAGCCCGTTGAGCCATCCCAGCTTCCCCGAAACTAGTATAATATTGTATGTCAACTGTAATTGAAAAAACTATTAAATTTAAATAAATAAAAATTTTTACAAAGAATCATCATAGCTTTCACGCATTGGGTAAGTCCTAATGATGACGGGGGCTTGAAGTTGTCTATCTTGTTTAATCACTACTACACAATGGGCTTGCTACGTAGTATCAGCAAGCCCCAGATGACTTATCTGCGGCCCAGAGACCTTCAGCGACTTGTTCCAAGGACACACAGCTCAGCCCATGTTCCAGCAGACATGGGACAACAAATGTTGGGGTGATTTAGAAGAGCTCTCCAAATCTAGCCGGGCAGATGGGCCCCGGGGCGCGCGCAGCACCCACGTAGGCTGCCCAGCTGTGCCCGCGGGTTGGCACGAGGAACTCATGTGTCTGTCAGTGCAGTGTGGGGGTGGGGGGCAGCACAGAACAGAACGCTGATCGCCCGGGGGTAATGAGCAGGGGCGCCCGGGCTGCAGGGCAACTTCGGGCACTGGGGTTGCCCGGTCCGTGTGCCCGCAGGTGCCCTCCGGTGTGCTCACGCCGCGGGCCTGGCCCCTGCAGGCGCCGTGAACCCTCGCTGCGGGGCGCGCCCACGAAATGCAGCGCTCGGGCCGGGCGAGCCGCGGGAGGGGTCACCCGCTGTGAGGAGTCCCGCCGGCTCGCCGCGCCCGCGGACCGGAGCCTCAGCACGTTGCGGGCTGCAGCCCCGGGGACCAAGGATCGAATCCTGGCCATGATTGCCTCATGGGGCCGCTTCCGCGGGCGCCGTCCTGCACGGAGGGCACACAGCCCGCCCGGCCCGCTCCCCTCCCCTCCCCGAGCCGGGAGCCGGGCCACACTGAGTCCCCAGCGACCCGTTACCCGGGCGGTGGCCGGAGCTTCGTCCCAGACACCTTTGATGGTTGCCCTTTGCTCCGTCTTCTCCAAGCGGACAAATGAGGGAAATTGAGTAAGCCAGCTCAGCAAGGCAGGAAACTCCTGGCCTCTTTGTTGCTCGGTGTTTTTCGGCAGCTTTTTGGGGAGGAGGGGGAGTTTGGGAGGGTACTCCTGCTGGACTTTCTGGAGTGAAGGAGACTGGAACTAATGCAGTGCTCCAGGGCTGTGAACACACTTTAGGCTGATCTTACTGGCCCCTACCTAACCCCCACCCCGAGTCAGGCACAGTGCTTGAGACCCCTAAGTGCCCCCACAGATCCTTGTTAAAATATGTTTCCTTACCTCCTGCTTTGAGTGTGTGCCAGAAAGAATCCCCAGGTGAAAGCAGATGAGTTTAGGGCTGGAGCTGAACACTGACATTTGCTGTTTCACTTGGGCAAATCCCTTGACCTCTGGAGGCTGTGTTTCCCCTGAGGGAATTAGTAATAATGCAACCTGCCTGGCCCTAAGGCTCAGGACAGGCTTTGAACTCCTAGCAAGCAGGAGAAAACACCTTCCGTTGGAAGCAGAGATTTCCTCTTGAGCATTAATATTCTCCTGACTCTCTTTGCCCATAGATCAAGTCCAAATTCCTGGGTTAGGCATTTGAGACTTTCTGACATTGATTCTAACCTACTTATCTAGCCTGACTCCCACTTCACCCCTACAATGTAGCCTTAGGACGAATCTCAGACTTCCCCAAACAACCACACAGTGCTCATACTTTTATGCCTTTGCTCATGCTGTTCCCTCTGCCCAGAATGCTTTTCCCTACATTCTTTGAATGATTGGCTCCTTCTCATACAGCTGTCCACTTAAGTGGCACCACCAGTGACACTTAAGACCAGAGATCTTTCCTGAATACCTTATCAAAAGCAGAGGACCTGTTGGTCTCTCTCAAAGCTTCTTGTTCCTTCCCTCCTCAGCTTTTCCTACATTTTGGGAGAAGTTTGTCTCTCCACTGGATTGGAAATCCTGAGGAAGAGATCATATCCATTTTCTTCAGTTTCATTATTATGGTGCCTGGCACATAGAAAGGGCTTAATAAATGTTTATAGAAAGTAAGAAAGGATGGATGATTGATTAGTAAAGACATTGAGAATAGCCTAAATGTCCACCAGGTAGGGGACTGCTGTTGGTACAGCCAGACAACGGAATACTATGCAGCCATGAGAATGACATGGAAAAGTATTCCTAATACCTTGAGATGTGAAGGAAGCTGATCTCTTTCTAATTTAAAAAAACTGGGGGTTAGAAGATGCCAGGATGGCTCAGCAGGTTGAGAGCTCGTCTTGCAGCCATGGGGTCCGAGGATCGAATCCCGGCCCCAGCCCATGTGGACCCATATGCTGAACCAGGGTGTGACCCCAGTTCGGTTCCCATCAGGGCGTGCTTCCATGCAGGAGGCCCCCGGCCGGTTTCTGCCCTGCAAAGTCCTGCGCCCACCTGTGGAATGAAACTATGTAGAAAACTGATGATGTGCAACTATGGAGACTGCTCTGGGCCCTCCCCCTTCTCTCTGTCTATCTTTGTCTCTCTATCAAAAACAATAAAAATAAATCTTAAAGAAAAAAAACACGGGTTTGGGGCAGGCATGTATTGTAGATAAAGGCACAGATATGTCTATAAACATAAGAAAAAGTCAAGACCATGCACACCAACCTAAATACCCCTGAGGAATAGGATACAGACGTTATGGTGGTTTATTGCATATCTAAAACCTCGCTTAGACATCTTCGCCTCTGGAAGCCTTCTCTGACCCTGCCCTTGTATATGATGAACTGCCTCTAAGCATGCCACCAGGTCCAAAGCACAGCCTGACACTCTTCCCTTAGAGTCCAGTCCAAAGGCTGAGCATGCGAAGGCAGCCCAGACCCAGGACAGCAGCTCCTCTGGGTGCAGGAGCTTGTCCACTTGGTACAGACAAAACCAGCTGATGAGGACAATGATGACTCCAGAACTGATACCAGGCAGCCTGTCTCCACCCCCCACCCCACCCCCACCCCGCGGTGATATTACCACAGGTGTCCTTGAACTATTAACACTAGCAGAGCCAAAATGTGTCGAGAAGCGTGGCTTTGGTGTGAGGCTAGGCCTGGCTGGCTCTCTTCCAGATTCAGGACACTCACCCTCTGCTGTGGTGGCACACAGGACAGCTTCGTACTGACCTCACGGTGCCTTGGAGTGGAAAGGGGTCAGATGCAACTTGGAAAGAGCCAAAGGCCTTCTGACAGACAGCCCACTTGCACACTCTCTGTCCCCCAACAGCTCCCATGAGACCCGGAACAACACAATTCAGACCAACTGGGCCAGGGGAGAGGAAGGAAGAGCGGCACAGGGCTCAGGGTCAGATGTCTGAGCTTCCATTCCCACGGGTGCCTCTCATTATGCTTGTCAGGAAGCAGAAGGAGTACAAGCCTTCACCCTCACTTTACTCTCACCCTGGTCTCTCTTCCTCCGCCTGTCTCAGAACACGCTCCCCATCTGGAAAATCGTGGGCTGGTGCAAGGGTTGACCCTCCATTCTGGAGTCACCCAGTTTCCAGTGGTTTCAGGTCCATGCCTATCAGCTGTGTGACCCTGGACAACTGTCTTTGCCCCTCTGTGCCTCAGTTTCCCTAGTAAACAAGTGTTATTAATAGAGCAGGGCTAATACACGTAAGTGTATCTGTATGTGTTAGCTATTATCTCTATGGCTAGGATAATAACAGTACCTACCTCATTGAGCTGTTGTAAGGATTAAATAATGTGTGTCAAGTGCTTGGCTGTGTTAAGCATTTATTTATCTTACTAAAGATAATAAGATGGGAGTATAGACCTTGGTCTCTGAGATTTCAGGGGATTAGCATGGCGGCTGCTGGTGACTTCCTGGGAATGGAGTGTAGGGCCTTCCATGGCCCAGGCAGTCAAGTTGGTCTGATGGTGTTACTGTGCTGGGTGGTGTTGAGCTATCTAGTTAGTCAACTGCCTGTTCCTTCAAACCCATTTAAACCAGCTCTGTCTGGTCTGGCTTTCTCAGCACACCACTCTGGCAGCTGTCACAGGCCCAGAGCACTGGGCAAAGTGTCAAGCCTGCTGCAAAATACATTGGAACTTTATCTGACCCCTGGCTCCTATCCCAACCAGAAATACATTGGCTGGAACTTGCAGACAAGCTCAAACAAGCCCAGGGGATGGAGGAGGAAGGCAGCCTCGGATCACAGACCAGATATTCCCCCAGAATCTCCAGCCTGTGGGCCCCCCTTTTTATTCATACAATTCTAATTAATGCTGTTTCTAGTCATGAAGTGGTTTTTATAAACATTGGTCACAATCTTGAGCCCTGGATTGGCAGGGAAGGAAGAAAAACAGGACCATTCCCCCAAAACTCAGGGAAGTTCACTGCATAGCATTCCTCTTTTCTTCCCTCAGTATTGATTTGCGGCAGGCAGACTGTAGGGAGGCCAGGACAATCCTCGGTGTGGTGGCGCCGTCTGGAACTCTTCAGAAACTGCCCATGACAATGGCAAGAGAAGTAGCTGCTGCAGATTGGAACCTGGCCAGCTTTGAAGGGGGCATTGCTTAGTCTGAGAATCTCTGCCCAGTTGAGGGTGAGCCTCCCTCCCCACCCCACTCCCTTTGGCGACTCCCACACTAAGGTCCCTGGGAGTAGGTCCCAGGCCAAACCTGTCTCCCTGCAGGTACTCCTCCAAGACCATTGTCTTAGAATAAAAGGAATTCCAGGAGTGCCCCATTCCAAGCATTCATTTGAGCATTCAGTAGAGATCGCTAATGAAAGGAAACAAGGAAAAGAAATAATTTGTTGTGACCTGGAAGACCTTTAGGTGTTTAGGTTACATTTTTAAGAGCTCCAAAGTCTCACAGATTTAGAATTCCCTTAGGTTAAGAATTTTTGAAAAGTCAGTCTGATCAAATTTGAGAATGGGCTGGATATGAGACGATATTATGGAACTATTGTTAGTTTTCTCAGATGAGAGAATCACAATGTGAATAGGTAGCAGAACAGCCTATTCCTAGGAAATTCATGTTGAAGAATTTAGGGGTGAAACATCATGATTCCAGCCAGTTCTTTGCAAATGGTTCACTGAGACAAACTTGTTCCAGGTAAAGCAAATTGGCAAAAGGTTAACATCTTTGAACTAGATGGAGGGTATCTAAGCATTCTTTGTGACATTCTTGAAACTTTTATGTTTGAAGACTTTCTCAACAATATAGTAAAGGGGAAGCATTTAAATAAAATTTTTTTTTAAGCTATTCACATGCAAAGTAAGACAATACAGAATTCAGCATGCTGAAGAGCACCTAGTTTCTGAAGAGAGAATAGTAGAAACAAGATGGTGTCCAGAGCTACTGATCTAAGTCACCCAAAGAGCTTCATTTTTAAAGAGTTTATTAAGTACTTGTCTGGAAACAGTGCTAATCATTAATCTTTCTAGTTAATGGCCAGGAGAGGACTCATCTTGGAAACTGGGAGATTCCAGCCCCTTTAGCTGCTTGGCATCAGATTTAACACAAGAAACTCATTTTGAAGACTTACTATGAGCGAAGCCCTGACAGTTCATACAAGGTGTTTTCTCCCCTGCCTGTAATCTGATATTGAGTATGAGGTAGACACAGTTTTTAAAATTGTGGTTGTTGCATGTTGAACTCTGCCCTCCTCTCATTCCTGTATTGAAGTCCTAATCTCCAGTACCTCAGAATGTGACCTTATTTGGGAATAGGATCATTGCAGATATAATTAGTTAAGATAAGGTCAATAGGGTGGATCCTAATCCCACCTGACTGGTGTCCTTATTAAAAGGGGAGATTTGGCTACAAAGGGAGACACACACATAGAACACCATGTGAAGGTAAAGGCAGAGACTGGAGTGATGCTTCTACAAGTAGGAATACCAAAGACTGCCAGCAAAACATCAGAAGCTGGGAGCGAGGCCTGGAATAGATTTTCCCTCACGGCCCTTGGAAGGAACCAGCCCTACTGACACCTCGATTTTGGACTTCTAGCTTCCAGAACCAAGACAATACATTTCTGTTGGTTAAGCCACTCAATTTGTGGTAGTTTGTTATGGCAGTCCTGGAACACCAACACAGACATATGTACCATAAAACGTACTGTTTGAATCATTTTTTAAAATGTACAGTTCAATGAGGTTAAGTGCATTCGCGTTGTTGTGCAACCATTTTTATTTTTCACTAGAGCAAAACCTAGGACCATGGGAAGGTTGGAAGACCTAGTTCCGTATCTGCTTCTGCTTAGCTTAGTGGCCTGTTTCATCATGTGTGCAATAAAGAGACAGGGCAGACAGCTTCCTGATCTGATGCTATCATTACCCATGTGTGGAGAAATTATAATAGCATAATAGCTCACCATTTACTGAGCAATTATTATGTTCCAGGACCATGCTGAGGGCTTTACAAGAATTATCTCTTTTAATAATCACAATAACTTTATCAGGGAGGTGTCATTAGTCCCATTTGACAGGTGGGGAAATTGAGCCTCAAAGAGATTAAGTGATATGCTCAGTTTTGGCAGCCGTAGGATTTGAATGCTGGTGTTAACCACTGTGTAATACTGCCTTCTAGATCCTTTGGCCACACTGGCCTAGGGGGAAAAATAAAAAGCATGAGATATTGATCAGATTAGAACTTGTTTGTGCCAAATCAGCCACCTGCCCTAGAGCCCCCATTGCACACATTGTCATACCACCAGCGACACTCTCCCATGTCCCCTCTGAAGAGTCCAAGAATTCTAAATTCAAACTTGCTTTTCCAGGTCATTCTGACAGTGTATTTATGGAGGCAGGAAACATAAAAATGTTTTATCTGACAGCTTATTATCTTGACTTATACATTTTGAATATTTAGACATGTGGTACATGGATTTCCATTTGTGCTCCTACCCAGCATCACAAAGCACAGAGGCAGCCCATTTACCATGGTTCTCCCGAGCCAAGGGATTTCCAGTAGCCTCCCAGTGGTGGCCAGAGCTTGAAAGTTCCTCGGAGTGAAAGGAATAAGCTACAGCCTCTCAGCACCTCCAACAATTTCACATAGTTCCATCAAGGGGCAGGAAGTAAGTTGCTACAGTTGGGGGAGAAGCCCAGCCCCTCCAGATCACCTAACTTGATGGCCCACCCACACTGCCAAACCTGCTTGCACCCACCTGCTCAGCACAAATGTTCCTCAACCCTCAAACACATTTGGTTTCTTTCCCTCCTGCATACACCTGTTTCCCAGAATATAAAAAGGCTAGAGCAGGTTTGCTGACCAAGGAGTAGGATAAACAGGGTTGACGAGATCAGCAGAAAGGCGCCCCTGCTGGGCATGGTCAAGAAGAAGATGCCTGGGTGGAGCGGAACACTGACAAAGGTATGGACTCAGCCTACGGGGGAAGAGGGGAGCAGAAGCCTGGCAAGCCAGGGGGTTCAGCCCTGCAGAGTGGATCTGCTGGGAAAAGCTTCTGTGTCCGATGGAAGAGGGGGTTGACTAGGGCGAGGCCCCCAGGTGTGGCAGAGAAGAGCCAGTGCAGCCGGTTGGGGGGACTGCAACCCCACAACAGGGCCAAACCAGAAACACTGATGCCAGCCGAGGACTGACAGGTTTGGCTTTCCCCCATTCAAATCCCTTTCTTCCTCAATGCCCTACAGCTGTGGCCTGGGTTGATGGTGTGAGGGAGGGGTGCAATTCCCTCTACCCTTCTAGGTTCTTCTGGCTGCTAAGAATTAAATAGACATGAAGCAGAAAATCAAATTTAATTGCATACATGCAATGAGCTCCATATTCACCCAAGTAATTGATGCCTATATAACCTCAGGCACTAAGGAAAAGGGCGGAGGGTCTGAGGATACAAAGGAATTAAGGCCATTCAATGGAAGGCAGAGGAGATGTTTGGACAACAAAAGCTCATGCTATTATGCAGATATGTATCTTAGAAAAAAGGAATCACAGGTAATGGCTTTCTTCCTGGTACAGGCCTCCTTTCCAATGCAAATTTAGGTAGTTGAAGGGAAGATAAAAAAAACTTTTTCTGATTCTGCTGAGTTTTGATTGTTTTTAGATCAAAATAATCTCTATGCCAAAGTGGTACATTTCAGGGAGACTTGTTCAGAACCCCTTCAATGGACTTCCAAAGCACTATGGTAAACTCTCCCCTCACCCCTCATAGTAGGCCTGTGGGCTCAGCCAGGCAGTGAGTGAGGACATGAGAACTGAACAGGTGACTGCCTCGTTCAAGGTCACATAGCCAGGAAAATGTGAACATGAAGTAAGGCCAACAATCAGCCTTGGGAAAGGAAAACCAATGGCCAGATTCCAGAGAGGATACAATAATTCTCATCATGACCACCATCAGAGTTCCCATTGACTGCGCACTTACTGGACATCTGCCCTCCTGCTTAACCCCTTGAACCTATGGGAAAGACCCTGTAAGGTCATTATTATCCCCAAGCTATAAATGAGGCATCTGATGCCCAGAGAGGTTAAGTCAATTGCTGAAGGTCACACAGTGGCAAGTATGAGATTGACAGCTGAGGTATGAGGGTAGAATGTGTACTGGCCTGGCCCCCAAGTGTGAGGGTCGCCGTCCTTACTCATGTACATTGAGAAAAACCCATGCAGAAAACGTGTGTTGTGGGAGACGACGGAAGGCCCAGTTCCAGGCCGGGGAACAGCTGTGTTGGCAGGAGCAGGTGACAATATGTGATTGAGCACAGCTTTGACAGCAGCAAACAGATCGTGGGAGTGTGTTGACTGCAGGGTGTGGGATGGCAGCACCATCACCATGTGTGTTTCTGCTGGCAGCAGCATGTTCTGGTCTGTGTTGATAAACAACAGTTTGGGCAGGCATGAGGCTGGAGCAGGGACAGGAGAAGCACTGGGGGGAGGGGCTGCTGGATAAAGGCAGGAGGGAGAGGTCGTTCCCGGGTTGAATGTGGCCCCAGCCGGCAGTTCCCAGAATGAGGGGTAGCAGGGTGGTGGCTGTTGTTTTCTCAGTGACGTCACTGGGTGCGCACGCATGTCTGGGTGTGGATTTCTCTACAAACCACCTGATGCCTATAAACATGAAAAACAGGAGCGAGGACACACTGTGAGGAAGAGAGTGTTCTTCCTGGGGTGATAGTTGCATGGATGAAGGTTTAATTAACAGCTGAAGTCAGTGCAAACGCATCACGATTCCTATGGCCAGGCAGATTCCTCAAAAGCCAGCTCCTTGGAAAAGGCTTCTTGGAAGAGGCGGAACCCGGGAGACCAACCCGGCTCATGACTGTAATGAGAGCCAGGTCATCTCACTCTCGCCTCTTGGCAGACACAGGTGTGAGCCTGCAAGGGCATCACCCCTTGAGAGACTTCCTGCCCCTACCCCATCACTCCCCTGGCAGGACCGCCTTCCAGAATGCCCCCTCTCTCCATTAACTGAACTCTGGACTACCTCCAAGACCCTATGGATTCCTCACAGCCTCCTGGAAGCCTTCCAGACCACCCTGAGAGGGCCTTAGGACCGCCCCCTTCAGAACTCCAACTGCTCTTATTGCTGGGGACGTTCTCACAAGCCTCATCATGTGCATGTTGCCTGAATATCTGCTCTGTGCAGGGCACTGACTTGGGCAAAATGCACAGCTATATAAGGTGACCAGATTTTAACATTGGTAAAGCGGGACACCATTGACCAGGGGGGAGGGGGTTCTTGATTAAAAATGTGGTCTATCTCCCGCCATTCCCTAGCTTGTCGTGCATTCTTTCCAAAAATCGGGACTTTTTTAAAACGCCGCAGGACACGGGACAAATTGTTAAAAGTTTTGTCCTGCCAAAAGCGGGACGTCTGGTCACCCTATAAAGACCCCCCCACAAACCAGTAGCTGCACTCAAGAATCTTATGGCTCAGTTGGGGTGACAGAGGGTAAACATGTAAATGACAGTGTGATGAGGGCCAAGTTGGGGTACACAATAAATGTGGTGGAAGGGAAGCTGGGATGGCTCAGCGGGTTAAGTGCTTACTTTGCAGCCCCGGAGACCGAGGATCAAATCCCGGCCCCGCCCCGTGCAGACCCATATGCTGAACTGGGGTGTGCCCTCAGTTCAATTCTTGCCGGGACCTATGCGGGAGGCTCCCAGCCCAGTTCCTGCCCTGTGCAGCCCCGCGCCCACCTGTGGAATGAAACTATGTGGAAAAACCAATGATGTGCAACTATGGAGACTATTCTGGGCCCTCCCCCGTCTCTCTGTCTCTCTCTCTGTCTCTCTCTCTCTCTCTCTCTGTCAAAAACAATAAAAATAAATCTTTCAATAAATAAATAAATGTGGTGGGGACGTAGTGTGGAGAGCCATCACTTGGGTTTGGAAAGGAGGGGACAGTTAACACATAGGAGCGAGGGGGTGGCCCTGTTCAGTTAGTTTCAGCTCCTTAAGTTCAGGAATATTTTGAAGCCAACACATATATCATATCTGCTAAATCAATGCCTGTGGTTTCCTTGACCAAAAGTTTCCCAAGCACCCTCTGAAATCCTGTTGGGATCTTCGTGGGGTTAGAGGGAAAAAGCCTTAGCCGAGCCGAGCTGCAAGGAGGCTGGCTCAGCTCTTCCCTGTTCTGCCAGATGCCGCTTTCCTGCCAAGGGCCTGTCGTTCCCCAGGCTTGGATATCACATTCCCACCTTGCAGCTGTGTCCCGGCCCTTTTTGTCCACCGGGGTTCTCAGCTCCTGTTCACCCTAAAGGCCAGGGCCCAAGAGAAACACCTCAGACTGAAGCTTCCACTGGGATAAGCAGACACATTCCCCAGGGAGGACTTGCTTCTCCTCTCCCTTGGCTCAGAGTTCAGCACAGTGATGCCCTGTGCTTCTCGTCATGAGGCCCTGTGGGGAGACAGACCCGCTCTACTTTGTTTGCCCAAATGCAGTTGCTCTTGGTTTTTAATATTTTAACAGGACCAAACTTACCATCCCACACGCTGCCTCTGTGTTTCCATCTGAACAATGTCGCAAAGGTCCATATTCAAAAGCACCTTCCCACTGACACACTGAGGTGTCTGAGGTTGTGCCATTAGCCCTCTCTTCAAGAGGCCTAATAAAAATATGATTCATGTGCACTGAAAAATGATTTAAATGATAAATTTTTGGTTATGTGTATTTTAGCATAAAATTTTTTTTTTTTTGGAAGGATGTGCTCCAAGATGTGAACAGCTTCATTTTTCTACATGATAGAAATTTGGGTACTTTTACTTTCATTTTTATACTTTTCTATATTTTTTTAAAGTGGGCAGGTATTTTTATACAATCAGAAAGGAAGATGATGCTCTTTCTATCTTGAGAAATAAACACTTTGGCTTTCCAAAAAATACAAGTTATCCCTTGGAGAGGCAATACCTTGAGTCAGTATATGTCTAATTTCTTCACTCAGGGAGTTTTGAAAAGAATTCCCTGCAGAGGGTGGGAGAAGCGCAGGTTGACCGGGGCCAGTGGTGGGCAGCCCCGGGGCTTCTGAGGGCAGCCAGGTCTTCAAATCCCAGCCTTGGAGTCCTGGGCTGAAGCTGCAAGGGCAGAGGCAGGGGAAGTGGGGGAAGGAATGCACCTGCCCTCTGACCTACTACTGTTCATGTTCTGTCCCCAGGCAGGGGCCGAGACAAAGTTTTTCCAGTTCAGTTCCTGTAAGTTGGAGCTTCCAGTGCCTTTCCTTGCTTAATAGATGCTTTGGGGGAAATGGCGAAGATGGCCACCTTGATGACAGGGTACGCCCCATCTCTGGAGCTGGATGAGGCCTGGGGAGGTCATTCAGTCCATTCCCCTGCCTCCAGGCAGCCCTGGAACTATCCCAGTTGGGCAAGCTTGGATCTTGTTTGGAAGACTTTGGAACATTCCACACCCTTCCTTGGTCAGTCATTCTCACATCTAAACATTTCTACCCAGGAAGTCCTTCCTCATGTCTCACCCAAATTCTCTATGCTTTGAGTTTTCATCCTTTGGCTCTGTGGGTCTTTTTGGAGACAGGGAAATGACTTTTGCTTCCCTGTCTTCATCCCACGTCAGGAGCCACCAGAGCCTTGAATCAGGACAAAAGTCCTAACCTGCTGTGTGACCCTAGGCAAGTTACTACCACTCTCTGAGCTTCAGTTGAGCTTCAGCCTCATCTGTAAAAGAAGGCAAATAATGCCCACACTACAGGAATTGAGAGAATCAAATGAGACTGTGAATGTGTATGTGTAGAATAGGCATAAAAGTCACTACTAATGTAAAACTATAATTATTATTATTATTATTATTTTTAATACTTTTATTTAAATGCATTTCATTGTTTTTGACAGAGAGAGAGAGAGATGGAGATACAGAGACAGAGAGAGAACTGAACTGGGGGCACTCCCCAGTTCAGCATATAAATCCGCACGGGCCGGGGCCAGGATTTGATCCTCGGTCCCCGGCGCTGCAAAGTGAGCGCCTAACCCACTGAGCCATCCCGGCTTCCCCTATAATTATTATTAATAAATAATAATTATTCACCCTGGCCAAACCATTGTATAGGACAGTTTTCAATGTGATGGTACACAAGATAATTTTAGGTGATCCAAGAACAAATATTTTAAATTAAAATTTAATGTGTGTTTGAAAAAAAAAATAAAACTAGTACTTCAAATCCAGGATTTCACAAGTATTATTGCTTAGAACAAGGGCAGGTTAAAACAACAGTAAGAAGTTAACATTGTTTTAACCCTTTTAGGGGAAGCCGGGATGGCTCAGCGGGTTGAACGCTCACTTTGCAGCCCTGGGGACCGAGGATTGAATCCTGGCCTCGGCCCGTGTGGACCCATATGCTGAACTGCAGTGTACTTCCCATGCAGGAGGCCCCCAGTTCAGCCCCTGGCTCAAAGGGGCATGCCTCCCATGCTGGAGGTCCCCAGCCCAGTTCCCACCCTGCGTGGCCCCCACCCACCTGTGTGGAACAAAACCATATAAAAAACTGATGAAGTTCAACTATGGAGACTGCTCTTAACCCTCCCCCTTCTTTCTGTCTCTCCCAGTCTCTGTCTCTCTTTGTCTCTCTCTGTCTCTGTCAAAAACAAAAACAAAAATCTTTTTTTAAAAAAAGAATATTTGGGAAAGCTGGGATGGCTCAGCGGGTTAAGCGCTCGCTTTGAAATCCCAAGGACCGAGGATCAAATCCCGGCCCCGGCCCATGCGGACCCATATGCTGAACTGGGGTGTGCCCCCAGTTCAGTTCTTGCCGGGGCCTATGTGGGAAGCTCCTGGCCCAGTTCCTGCCCCGCACAGCCCTGTGCCCACATGTGGAGTGAAACTATATGGAAAACTAATGTCAACTGTGGAGACTGCTCTGGGCCCTCCCCCTTCTCTCTGTCTCTCTCTGTCTCTGTTTCTCTCTGTCAAAAATCAATAAAATAAACCTTTAAAAAAAAGAAAAAGAATATTAAAGAAAAAGTATCAACTAAATGTTACTTCAGGTAGCACAAGACTAAGGCAGAAGTCATGAAGGTGGTTTGAGAAATGCTAGCTAAGTGGAGACAGCAGAGGGAAAAGGAGGCTGGTTCTTAAGAGTAGACAAAAATGGCTGAGTCAGGTATGGGATGAGAAAGGAAATCCTAGAGGACAAAAAGAGACAACTGTTGAGCGGCTGTTGAGTGTCCTGCCCACAAATGCCCTCTCTGGGATCTGGAACAGTCTGCCTCCTCCAGAGCTGGGCTGTTAGCAGGTCCAGCAAGGCCGGTGGGCAGGCCGGGCTGGGATTTCCTGTCCATATTCACGGTCCCCAGGGCTCAGAGATCCCTCTGCATCCAGCTCACCCCTGCCAGGATAATTGGACAACTCTACTAATTATCCCTACCTCAAACTAATCCCATACCTCATTGAACCCCTCCCAAAATGTCACCCATCCATAGTTTGTGAGCCTGTGCTGTGGAACTCAGCCAGTGACAGGGAGTCACAACTTCCCAAACAGATCCTCCTTGTCTACGTGGGATTGGGCACAGAGGGCCTGGCAGTAAAGATCCTCTGAGACCCTCTGTGTGCCAGGCCTGGGGACACAGAGGGATAAAAGAAACCCCTGCCCGACAGGAGCTCACAGCCAAGCCAGAGAGGTCTCCCTCTTAGGCTGGCCAGACATCCCATTTTAACCGAGACAGAAAACGACAGTACCGCCCCATTTCAAATGCTTTGAATGGTTAGTCTAGTCTCACTAAGCTAAAGTCTAGGTGTCGTAGACTGAGCATATGTACCATCTGAAACAGGACAGGACTGTTGTTTTCCATCCCACTTAAAATGGTACATCTGGTCAGCCTATCTCAAGGCCACCCCAGCTGTGTTGGAGCGGGGCCTAAGACTCTGGGCAGGTTGAGGGAAACCATCCCCTCTGCCCGAGGGGGTGGGGGTGGGGTTCTCCACCTCCCAGTACTAAGAATTCTACAGGAAGAGGACATCACCTCCCCGAGCCCGGGGAAAAGACTCCAGGTCCCTCATTGGCCTTCCACGCCCAGCTCCAGCACCGATCGGTGTAATGTTTACTCGTGAGTTGGGGTTTCTCAAACCCTGAGATCTGTGCGAGGGTTCTCTGGGGTCTGAGAGGTCTCTATGAGATGTTAAAATGCTTCTGTTTTTATTTTGGGATAATCTAAGAGAATAAATATTCTACATCATCTGGGTGCTTGGCTAATAGCCGATTATATGATCACAAAAGTGTCTCTACATGTGCACTGGCGTTTATGGAAGCAGTTAACTTACTGTTATTTTAATTTAACTAGAAACTACATACAGGAAAAATATACAAACCTTATGTGAAAGCAACACTCAGATCAAGAAACAGGTTATTATTACAGCCCCCCACCCACCCAGGCACCCTCCTCAAGACCTTCCACATCTAAAGTGACCACTATCCTGACTTCTCCCACCATAGATCAGTTTTGCCTGGTTTTGAACTTGATTTAACTGGGTCACTTAAAATCACTCTTTGGTTTCTGGCTCCTTTATCTCAACTTTACACCCCGGAGATTCGTCAATGTTGTTGGCATGTAGCAGAAGTTGACTGTGGCTAGCTTCTAATCCGGTGGCATCAAAGTGGGATCCTCAGAAGTGGTTCCTGGGGTTCCATGAATCCACCAATTGGATAAAAGTGAATATGGGTAACTGCTGGCTCACGGGGGTTGAATGCACCCAGTTGCAGGGTGCAGTCTGGACAGCCTAGGTCCTGCCACAGTCCCACTCCAGACTTGCAGTTTTCCCGATGACCGACCCTGTCAGCCAGGCCTCTAGATCTTTGCAGATGCTGCTCCCTCTGCCTGGGATGCCCTCCCCTTGCTTGTCTGCCTAGCAAAGGCCCATGTGTCTTGTGTGCTCTGCAAGGCTGCTTCCTCGGTGAGATCATCCCTCGTTTCCCTGGACAGACTTGGGTGCCCCTTCTCTTGTTCTTCAAGTGGGCTTTGTCCACATTGCCCCTGCAGCATTTATCACACTGTGTGGTCATTGCAGATGTCTCCCCACTAGACTGTGAGCTTTTTGGGGGGCAGAGGCAATACTGAACTCACTCTCAGAGTGACTGTGGAGGGAGTCTTGCTGCATCCTCACTCAGGATCACAGAGGAAGAAGTAGCGTGTTCTATCCTGGCCTACCTGTCTTGTTAAACATGGGGTTCAGTTGTCCCCAGCATCCCTACACCATCAGCAAGAGTGGACTGCATCAGAACTGTGACATGGGGCTTCCTCAGAAGCCATCATGCCAAGGAATGAAGGAGAGTCCTGGTTGGCCAGGCCCGAGGGCCCAAGGCTAGAATACTTTACCAGGCAGGCATCAGTTTCCTGATCTGTGAAATGGGGACAATGAACCTGGTCACCTTCCTCTTTCCTGAGAAGAGTTCAAGGTTAATGAGTGCCCAAGACAGGACATGACTCTACCTAAGATTGAGTGCAAGATGCCTTGAGGCAAGGGAATGATCTTGGTGACCCTTGGTTCTCTCTTCCTGTCCAGGACTAAAAGACTGTGTGAGGCCCACAATTTAGCTGTGGCTGCTCATCTAGTCCCCCCACCCTGCTCTGGGTGGGTCTTGGCTTGGAAGCCCTAATCTGGTTCCTAAGCACTTAGCTCACTCACTCCTTCCTAAATCTGCCCAGCCCGTGCCTTGCACTGTGAGTGCTATGTCCACTTCACTGCAGTAAACTGGGCTTCTTCATCCCTATTCACAGTATCCCTCCTCTAGGCAGCCTTCTTTCCTCAACCTCGGGCCTGCTGGAGCTCATCTACACTGTTGGCATTTGTGAAGGATTTGGGTCCTGGTTGTTGCCCAACTGCTGACCCCCACTCTATCCTGAGGTAGAACTGGGGCCATAGAGTATGGTCCTTGGAAGAGCCGGGCTCTGCCCTCTGAGGAAGTGAGATGCACATTCCCTGTTGCCATGGTAACCAAAAGCACCCCCTGTGCTTCTACATTGGCCACTGAGGTGGCGATCCCGCCTCTGCCATCAGAAGAGACCCACCGGAGGCAGACTGAGTCAGACCTGGTTGGGGGCATAGCGGGGATGGTGATGCATCTCACTTCCATCCCATAGGGAGACCCATGATCCCACTTCTCATTACCATCCTGGCTATGATGGAACTGTGTCCAAGAGTCAGTGCCTGTGGGGGATGGGCTGGGAGAGCATCTCACAGGCCGTTTCCTCGAGTGGGGCTGGGTAGATGCCAAGCTGGGTGGATGGACCAGGGAGGAAACCTTTTTTCCTTCCATCATTTCATGCTCAGAGGGCAGGATCCGGTGAGGCTGTTGTCTGTTCCCCGAGGGCCTCCAAGTGCAGGCCCAGGTAGAGGATCTGGAAGGCTCTGGAGGAGGCTGACCAGGAAAAGTGATTGGGAGAGGCTGGGAGCATCCCACTGGCAAAGGGCCCGCTGAAGCTCCTGCAGATGGAAGGAGTTTGGGCTTGCAGCCATGGAAGCCCCGTGTTGAATCTCTGCTCTGTACTCACCAGTGCCGTGCCCTTGCACACATGTGCCTTCCTTTCCCTATTTGAGGGGAGGAGTCAAACACTTGTTCATTTGTGCCAATTCCTATGCTGAACACCCTAGCAGTTATTCTCTCCATAACGTCCCCAAAATGACCCTGAAATAGTTGGGAGCCATTTTACAGATGAGGACATTGAGGCTCAAATGTCTACATAAGAAAAGCCTAAGGTGAGCTCAGTTCCCAGACGTGAGAATGGTCTGACCGGGTTGGTGCTTATCTGGAAGGAAGTGGGAGGCGCAGTTCCCACCCCCAGGCATCCTGACCTGCGGAAGGAAGGGTCGTGCCAAGCTGTGAGACTTGCGTGGTTTCCTTTAGCAAAACTGCGTCAGGCTCTCTCTGGGGGGTAAACCGCCACGGCTAACTGGTGACAGTGCCTTGATTACAAAAAGATCAAAAAAGGGGAAACCGAGCCTTCTCGGAAAAGTTTTCTTCGCAGGAGACAGCAGATTAAAGAAGATAGAGCCCGCCCTCGCCTACAAGGGAAGGAGGGAGAGTGTTTGTAACTCCTTTTTTGCCTTTCAAAACCGCCTAAGATGACTACTAGAAGCCTCCACTTAGCAGTAACAGACCCATTGAATTTAGCCTGGTTGGGATTGAGACCTGGCAAGGAGTGGCTCCCGTGGGATAGGACTGATGTGCTCCAAGGAAGGGGCTGTGCCTGCAGAGTGGGTGCCGGATTTAGCATTAGACTGGATCTAATCTCTGAGCCTCACATTCCTCATCTGTGAAATGGGCTTGACTAGACTGTGAGGATTAGGAAAAATAATGACACCCACTAGAGCCTTTCTTGGTGCCACCTGTTATATGGATGGGTCAGGTAGTCCTCTCTGTATAGTGTGTCCAATCCCTGACCCCCCAACCCCACATCAGAGTTTCCTTGGATCCCCATGGTCACAGAAAGAGGCTTTATCCCAGAAGCCCTTGCAGTTCACTGCTGGGGGCCAGAGTTATTAGCAAACACTGCGGAGCACCTAAAAGCTGATGTTTTTTGAGGGCCTAACATGTGTCAGGCCCTGTGTTTTGTTGGACCCTGATCAACCCTCTTATTTATCCCAGAACAACTCTTCTTTCCTCCTAAGAACTACTGTTATTGGCACCCTCATTTTGCAAATGAGGAAACTGAAGTTAATAGAAAATTGAAGAAATTCACCATGTGAATCTCAGACTCTTTCTGATGCAATGACAAAAAACCTGACTTGGATTGGTTTTTTTAAAGGTTTATTTTATTGCTTTGACAGAGACAGAGAGAAGAGGGAGGGACCAGAGCAATCTCCATAGTTGTCCATCATCAGTTTTGGACGTGGTTTCATTCCACACAGGAGGTCAGGGGCCACGCAGGACAGGAACCAGGCTGGGGGCCTCCCGCATGGGAAGCATGCCTCAGTTCAGCACACGGGTCCGCACAGGCCGGGGCTGGGACTTGAACCTCAGTCCCCAGGGCTGCAAAGCCAGCGCTCAACAGCTAAACCATCATGGCTTCCCCTCAAATTGGTACATGCTAAGGAAAGAATTTACTGACTCCAGAAACTGAAAAATCCAGTCATGACTGGAGCTAGAGACTAAAAAAATTTAAAAAATTAAAATTAAAAAAAAAAATCAGAAAGCCTGGATCTCCACTCTGCCTTTACTGTCTTGGTGTTACATTTGGTTTCTATGAGTGGTCTTCTGTAACTTCAGGTTCATATCATTGCAAGTTCTAATTTAATAGAAATAAAGTCTCTTTTCTTTTTTTTTTTAAGATTTATTTTATTGTTTTTGACAGAGGCAGAGAGAGTGGGGAGGGCCCAGAACAGTATCCACAGTTGCACATCATTGGTTTTTGACATAGTTTCGTTCCACACAGGTGGGTGGGGTCGCACAGCATGGGAACTAGGCTGGGGGCCTTGCGCATGGGAGGCACACCCCAGTTCAGCATATGGGTCCGCATGGGCCAGGGCCGGGATTGGATCCTCGGTCCCTGGGGCTGCAAAGTGAGCACTTAACCAATTGAGCCATCCCAGCTTCCCTGGTCTCTTCTTGGTAAAGGCAACACAAGTTACAGGATTTACTCTAATTTAAGGTGACCAGATGTCCCGCTTTTGGCGGGACAGTCCTGATTTTTAACAATTTGTCCTGCGTCCCGCGGCATTTTAAAAAAGTCCCGATTTTTGGAAAGAATGTATGACAAGCTAGGGAATGGCGGGAGATAGACCAAATTTTTAATCAAGAACCACCCCCCCACCCCCCCACCCCCCACCCCCGTCAATGGTATCCCGCTTTACCAATGTTAAAATCTGGTCACCTTACCCTAATTAGACAGTGGGGGGAGGGGTCACATGACCACGCTGATAAACGTTGCACTGCTCAGGAAGATTCAGTGCTGACTGGTGGGTCTGAGGGTCTGGTCACAGGTCCCACGCCTGCAGCCTCACCTGTACCCATGGGCTGAAAGGGAAGGAGGGAGGAATGTTTCTCCAAAGGAGGAACAAAAGAGATGGAGAATGGGTGCCAGCAGCTACCTTGACCTGTGTCCTCCATGCTGAGAAGTGAGAAGAGGTAGGGCCTGGATTGAGCCCTGGCAGTCTGACCCCAGAACCCATGTCCTGAACGCCTCTGCACCTTCTACTACAGGTGCCAGCCTGGTGCTAAGCACCTACCCAGACACAACATAGATGGGGAAGGTGAGGCCGCTGCCCTGGGAGTCAGCCCAGCTCTTTCTCCAGGGTCCCAGGCCAGTCCTCATCACATCCGGTGCCGATCCCACCTCTGGCCCTGGCTGCTACTGTTCTGGAGGGTCCTTGGAGCCATTCTGATACCTGAACCTGAGCTGTTCCCTGCCTGGATACAGAAGGCCCTTCACATTTAGCCAGAGCAGTTGCTTCCTGTTTCTCCAAGCAGAAGAAAATTTCTCCGGACACTGGGATTATGTTCTCCCTTCTTCTGTGTACGCAGGTAGAATTTATGCAGTAGGCAGCAACTGTGATGTTGAGGGTTTGAGGGAGGCCCTTCTCTACCCTCTATAAATCTCTTAACTTTTTAAATTCTGTTATTAAATGGGATTTCACTCCTTTGATTTCTGTTAAGATTCAAATTTCCCTGAGAAAGAGAGAGCATAGTAGGTCTTATCATTCATTTACACTTTAGTGTGAAGTACTATAGTTCACAGAACCCTTCCTAAGGGCAGACTTTGTTAGGGCCATGACTTTTTCTTTTTTTTAAGATTTATTTTATTGTTTGAGAGAAGGTGAGAGAGAGAGAGAGAGAGAGAGAGAGAGAGAGAGAGAGAGAGAGAGAGAGAGAGAGAGAGAGAGAGAGAAAGGGGGAGGAACCAGAGCAGAGTCCATAGTTGTACATCATTAGTTGTGACATAGTTTCATTCTACACAGGTGGATGTGGGGCCACGGGGCAGAAGCTGAACTGGGGGCCTCCCACATGGGAGGGGAGAACTTTTGCCTACATCTCAGCGGTTACCAGTTTCACTGCAGTTCAGCATGTGGGTTTGCGCAGCTGGGGCCAAGATCCCATCCCCAGGCCTCACAGTTACAAGGCAAGCACTCAACCTGCTGAGCTATTCTGGCATCCCCTGGCCACGATTTATTAAGAACCCATTCATTATATTCCCTCCACTGATTCAAGAGCTTCTCATGCAATATCTCATTTAATCTCCACAACTCTGTAAGGTGGGTACTACTATTACTGTTTTAAAACTGAGGAAACTGAGGCTCAGAGTCTTCAAGCAGTGGAGCCAGGATTTGACTCTATGAAGTCTGGTTGCAGAGCCTATGCTGCCTATCACTTCACCAAGATAATCCCTAACACTCTGTTTATTTTATTTTTATTTTTGTTTTATTTTATTATTTGACAGAAGGTGAGAGATAGAGAGAGAGAGGAGGGAGGAGAGCCCAGAGCATTCTCCATAGGTGCAGATTATCATTTGTGATGGTTTCATTCCACACAGGTGGATGTTGGGCCACGTGGAGCAGGAACTGAGCCAGGGGCCTCCCGCATGAGAGGCAGGGCCTTTGCCACTCTGGCATCATGGCGGCTATCAGTTGTGCCACAATTCAGCATGTGTGCCCGCACAGGCTGAGGCCAGGAATCAGACCCTGGACCCCACAACTGCGAGACATGCGCTCAACCACTGAGCGGTCCCGGCATCCCCCTAAACCGGGGGTGGTGAACCTATGGCACGCGTGCCCAAAGTGGCACGCGGAGCAATTATTTCGGCACGCGGAGCTGTGAATACCATTTAAAAAATTATTGTTTATGCTCTTATAGACATAAAAATAATCGATACCTCTATCTCACTCGATGGGTTGGCACGCGAATCGAGCGAGTATACTCTTATTTCATAAACTTTGGCACTCAATCGCCAAAAGGTTCGCCACCCCTGCTAAAAACTCTCATTTACGAACGTACTCAATATATTCATATACTGTACATCTTTTGGACTTCCTTACAGTTCAGCAATGTTGTCAATATGATCATCCTCATTTTATGTATCTATTTTTTTAAGATTTATTTTATTGTTTTGGTTTTGGCAGAGAGAGACAGAGACAGACAGAGAGAAGGGGGAGGGCCCAAAGAAGTCTCCATAGTTGTATGTCATCCGTTTTGGACATAATTTCATTCCACACAGGTGGTCGCAGGGCCACGCAGGATGAGAGCTGAACCGGGGCCTCCCACATGGGAAGCACACCACAGTTCAGCATGTGGGTTCGCACTGGCCAGGGCTGTGAGACAAGCGCTCAACCCGCTGAGCCATCCTGGCTTCCCCCATCCTCCTCTTATATGGGAGAATGGTAAGGAGGTTCAGTTGAGTCAGCTGGTGAGTGGCAGGTCCAGCATTTAGACCTAGTGTTCCCATCTGAGAGCAGCTGCTCCCTGGACCCCACACAGCACATGGTGAGAGGAGCCTTGAGTCAGCTCCTGGATGTCCTGGGGACAGAGGGAGAGAGCCATGCGCATACAAGCTGGGAGCTCCCAGAACAAATCTACCCCTTTCTCACTTCTTCCTCTTCTCTTCCCTCCCTCCTCCTCCTTCTCTTCCTCCTTCCACTCATTCATTCAGCCACCTGAGCACCTAGTAAGAGTGACAGCTGTGGGTAAGCAAAAGGCCAAAAGAAGTGTTCCTTGTGTTCCAAAGGACTGATAGTCTAACAAACTATCAAAAAAACACTTGCTATTTCTTGAGTGTTTATGGTGAGTGAGGTGCTATGCTGAGTGCTGAATAGGCACCGTCCTCATCGCCCCCTTTTGCAGATAGGGGACTGGGTCTTCAGAAGGACTAAGAGCATTAACTCCTTTAATATGACTCTGGTCTGATTCCAGAGTTCAAGCATCTCACCAGGCTGCACTGCCTCCCTGTTGGGGTTTTAGAGAGGCTCCAGTGGATGCTTATGGGACGATGAATACACACACACAACTGTGGCTCACCCAACACCAGAGGCAGCCATCCTGGCTGCTTCCAGTGCCCTCCCTACCACCAGGAACCAGGCACCATCTTAAACAGGAAGCTGAGTGGAGAAAGGCCACCTCTCAGGCTGGCACCTCAGGACCTCTGGCTGCAAACTCTCAGGGAAATTGAATGAGAATGAGCTAACCAGAGGTCCCAGAAGGAAAGTGCAATGGTTCTCCCTAGGCAGCCTTTCAGCATGACTTCCTTGTGCCTCAGTTTCCTCTTCTGTAAGTTCACCTGCTCCTGAGCTGCATCTGAAATATTATCCATCAGAATCTTCGTAGAACACCAACTGGATGCTTCATCCTCCCAGCTTTCTGACCTGCTGATTTTCCAAGATCATCATAGGGAATGTTTCCCTCTTTGTAGATGGGCAAACGAGGCTCAGAGAGGCTGACCCACAGCCACATAACGAGCGTTAGAAATGCAAGGAGAACCCACCCAGGTCTGGAGTTTACTGCTTCAACACCTAGCTACTAAGCATTAAAATGGATGCTAGAATCTGTGTTCTGCCCAGGAGATACGGCAATGAGCAAGATACACTCTGGCAGGCAGGGTAACAGGCAAGAGAGGAAATGTAGGAAATGTGGGCAGGGCAAGGTGACAAGAGCTAAAAGATTTTTGAGGGGGCAGAAGATGAAGGTCCACTGGGGGATGTCTCAGACCCCACATTTGGGAAGACCCAGCAGAACAAAGATCTGGGGGCTGGTAGTTGAAGTGGGGGAGGCTGGAGTCCAGGACCAGTAGTCCTGGCTCATGTGGGGTGCTGACTGGGAGGGGGTTGGAGCTGCCCCACCCTCAGCAATAACCAGACCAAGTTCACTTTCAGCCTCCGCCTGCCTGGAATTTCCACCCCAACAGTCTCCTTGTCTCGGCTGCTTTGGAGCCCCGCCTGCTTTCCTGGAGCTCAGTTCATCCATCACTCCTGCCAGGCATGTACCAGTGTCACTCTGAGTAAGTCCAGGGACCCAGGGTGACCTCATCTGCTCTTGATTCAGTTTGACTCACCCTCCTCATTTCTGGAAGGAGGCTCTTGGCTGTTCCTATCACATGCTCAGGCACTCAAGGCCTTTGGGAGCGGCACACCTCGCTGAGAACACTCAGCTAACCAACCAGGTCTGTGTCATGCAACAGAAGTAGGGTAGCCCTGAGGAGGCAGCCCTCACCGACCCAGGATTAACTCCTCCCACTGGTGCGCACTTAGGACCTCTTTTTTCCAGTGATCACCAACATTCTCCAGTCGACTTTCTGTTCTTAACAGGAAAAGAACATTATCTAGAAAGAATAGCTATTGTTATTTGATTGTTTACTTGAACTGGGCATTCCATAGACATCATCAGAGACTCTCAACATTTAGTTATGGGTTTCCATTTTTCAGAGAAGGAACCCAAAGCTCAGAGGAAACAGACCTTGACTTGTCTAAGGCCACACAGCAAGGAATGGGCTGAGCTGGGATTGGAACCCAGGTGTCCTTGATTCCAGAGTTGTTTAACTAGGATCACACACCTGAACCTCCTCCAGCTGCCCACAGGTGGGGGAGTAAAGAGGGAGATCATTCCCCCCACCAAGCCTGAGCCCGCTCAGATCCAGCCTCATGGACCCCTAGCCGGCTGATCAGATACATCGTTTTAAACAGAACAGGAAACAACGATACCGTTTCAAACGGTATGTCTGGTCAGCCTACTGACACCTTGAGTTTAGCCCAGTGAGAACTAGGCTGACCATACGTACTGCTTGAAATGGGACAGTACCATTGTTTTCTGTCCCATTTAGAATGGTGCATCTGGTCAGCCTAAGCCGCAGGATCCCTGGGGGGTGGGGGAGTGTTGGAGGGGACAGGAGCTCTGGGAGGAGCCACCCATGAGCCTGAGGGCCTTCACTTCCTTGGTGAAAGGAAGCCCAGACCTACAGAACGCCCATAGGAGGCCAGGTCTGTGCAGCTCGATGGGATCATCACCCCTTAGGTGGGCCCCGCCTGCTACTTCAGCTTCCCCTGCCTTTCCCTCTCACAGCAGGTCCTCAGTTTGCTCCAGATTCCTCCCAGTGGACCTCTCCTGTCCATCCTACCTTCACACCAGGTGAAACCTCACAGGCTAGAGCCGTGCTGTGTCACAGGGGCCCCGAGCCGCATGCAGCTATTGAGCACTTGAAATGTGACCAATGCCGCTAAGGATCTGAATTTTAAGTTTTATTTAATTTTAATCGATTTACATTGAAGTTTTAAAATTGACGATGTAGTTACTGGAAAACATTTACATGTGTGTGAGACAACTTGGGTATGTGAATCTACTTTTCAACTGCGAATTTTATGAAATCTGAATACAGAGAATTTTCTCATGAGAATTTAGCAAGTGCTGTTAGTGTGAAGTAGGCATCAGATCTTGAACGCTTAGTAAACTAAAATGTGAAACTATCTCATTAATATTTTTATATTGGTTACATGTTGAAATGATAATATTTTAATAGATTAAATACAATATATATATATTTTTTAACTGTTCATTTTATTGTGGTGACATTGGTTGATAACAATTATATTGCTTCCAAGTGTACAATTCTACATTCATCGTCTATGCATTGTATTATGTGCTCACCACCGAGTCAATTCTCTTTCCATCACCATATATTTGATGCCCCCTCCTTACTTCCCTCCCTCTCCCACCCACCTCCCCTCTTACCCTCAGGTAAAAAATATATTATTAAAGTGAATTTCATGAAACCATGTCACAACTAATGATGCACAACTATGGAGACTGTTTTGGGCTCTCTCTCTTTCTCTTTCTCTCTTTCTCTCTTTCTCTCTCTTTGCCTCACCTTCTCTCAATTGTATTTAAAAAAAGAAAATAATAAAAAAAGAATTTCACCTGATTATTTTTAATGAACTAGAAAATTTTTCAATTACTTATGTGGCTCATTATATGTCTATCGAACAGTGCTAGCCTAGAAGTTAAACGTGTGGGTTCAAATTCTGACTCTGTGTGTCTTTGAGCAACTTAATCAACCTCTCTGGACTTCACTTTCCTCACCTATAAAACAAGGTTCATAGCAGCACCTCCTTCATACAGTTGTTCAGAGGAATACATGAGATAATATTTGTAAAGCATTTAACACAGTGCCAGGCTCTGTGCTAAGGTGAAAAAAACAATAGCGCTTAGGTAAAAACAAGTATTATAAGCTTTCTTTTATTGTATAATGACACTCCAGATGCAGCTCAGTTCAACAGTATTTACTGAGGCCTTGCTAAGTGCTAGGCTCTGGGAATTTGGTGGTGACAAGCCTCACCACTGCCTCTGCACTCGTGGAACTGCCATTCACTAGGATGGAGGCAGCCACTAAAAGAAACAGGTGAAGTACAGGTGGTGGTAAGCGCTAGAGAGAAAAGGAAACGTGGGGACTTGCTAGAGTAGCTCAAGGCTGCTTTAGCAGGATTGGCGGGGGAAGGCTTCTCTGTGGAGCAGGGGTCAGCTGAGCTAAACCTGACCCATGCAGAACCCACCAGGTGAGGATCTGAGGGCGGGTGTTCCTAGCGGAAGGAACAGCTAGTGCAGAGACCACAGCGCAAGCCCCTGCCTCAGCTCGCTATTGCACCATCGGCTTCACCAAATTTTCCACTTACTGCATCCAACCCTCTCCTGGCCACTGCATTGCCCTTGTGTTTGTGGCAACCTTTGTAAAGCTGGTCCACATTATCCCTCTTCTCATCTGTTCTGCACTCGCCTGTCCACCTTCGAAAACCTCCTCCTCCATCGCCCCTCCTGTTGTCCGAAGTTTCCTTGAATGGTTTCTGTTCCTGCTGGGCTCTCTCTCCCTGGGGTTCTCCTAGACTGAATACTTTGTTCCACAGGGTTCCACCCACCCCCTTCATCTTTCTAGGGCAGTCGTGCCTTCCCAACACACTTGCCCCCTTTCCTAGGGAAGGAACCAGAACCAGAACTGGGTCTCACACTCCTCCAGCACAGAGCGGAACCATTCAGCAACACCTGCCCATGGCCAGATCCCTGCTCTGACAGGCATGCCTGCCCAGGCAGAGTGGAAAATCCCTAGCTGAAGGAAGGGCCGTGGAAATTTCTTCTTAACATTCCCTTTCCATACTTGGACTTACCCCAGAAAGCAGTCAAGCATGTGCCCAGTGACCTGCAAGACAGCTCGGTTCTTCCTCCTCCACCCCTACCCCAGGCTGAACCCAGAAGCAGGGCCGCGTGGGCAGAGCTGGGGGAAAGCTGCAGTGGCAGCAGCTGGCAGCTGAGCTCTGCCTCAGAGAATAGCTCTTGATGTTTTCCTCCAGTCACACCCCTCAATTCAAAGGTGAGGAAACATGGGTCAGTGGCAACATCATCATCGACTGCAGGTCACCCCACAATGGAAGGTCCAAGCTCCTTCCATTGCCCCAGGTACCTTGGTTCCCTCATCTGTAAAATGGGAATAATAACAGTAATACCTACTTTGAAGGATTGGTGATATGTTAAGCGAGTTAAAGCTCTAAAGCGCTTTGTGAATATGAGCTCTGTGTCCTCTCCAACCCCGGGCCTGCCCTTCCTCATAGCTCCATGGCAGAACACTGTTAGCATTCCGCAGTGGCTGATCTCTCGGGGGTGGGGGCTTGAAGTCATCCCCAGAGGTGGGCCGGTTCCAATGAGGCCTGCCCCTGCCTTGTCCACAGACTATATCCACAGTATGTCTGACCTGTATTTGTAAGATGACCAACCGTCCTCCTTTAGGGAGGACAGTCCTCCTTTTGGAAGTTCTGTGCTCCCTCGAAAGGTGTCCTCCTAGATGTCCTCCTTTTCGGTATGTAATACTAGATGTCCTCCTTTTCTTTTTTCTTTTTGATTCTGCAATCAATTTCTTTTTTCTTTCTTTTTTTTTATTGTTAAATTTATTGGGGTGACATTGATTGGTAACAATTAGATAGTTTCCAGATGTACAAGTCCACATCACATCACCTATGCATCGCATTATGTGCTCACCACCCAGAATCAGCTGTTCTTTTCATTGGAAAAAAGTTGGTCACCTTAATATTTGTCCTGCTGCTTTTTAAATGTATATAGACGCAAGTATGTCGAGTAAAATACAAATTCATTTGACATTGTTCCTAGAGTCATATTTTTTTTATTATCTCAGATTTTTTTTTTTTTTTTATCTTTTCACATTTATAGAGAGAAATTATCTTTTTGTCTTCAGTGCATATTTATTTCTATTTTACTTTTTGACAGATAGAGAGAGAGACAGAGACAGAGACAGTTAGAGAACCGAACTGTGGGAACTCCCCAGTTCAGCACGTGGGTCCTGCCTGGGCCGGAGCCGGGATTCGATCCTC
>PVKE010003467.1:0-51430 GCA_004027555.1 Craseonycteris thonglongyai
AAAAAAAAAAAAAAAAAAAAAAAGAAAAAAAAAAAAAAAGATGAGATCATCCTGGATTATCCAGGTGAGCCCTAAATCCATGGACAGATGTCCTCATAAGAGCTGGAAGAGGATACATAGATCAGAGAGGACAAGGCCACATGCAGACAGAGGCAGAGATTGAAGTGACGCAGCCATAAGGCAGACAAAGCCTGGAGCCACCAGAGGCTGGAAGAAGCAAAGAACAGAGTCTCCCAGCTCAGCCCCACTGACCCCTTGATTTCAGACTTCTAGCCTCCACAGCTGTGAGAGAATAAATTTCGGTTGTTTTAAGCCATCCAGTTTGTGGTAATTTGTTGCAGCATCCTCAAGCAATGAATATAATCACTAAGGGGCTATGGGGCAGCAGGAGATTGTGGCCTCGCCAGCCTCAGGTTCTTCCCTTCCTGGAGCTGTTTTGGTTGGAGGCTGGAGAACAGCCACAGAGGAGAGAAAGGAAGTCTGAACAACTCCTTTCTCATATCGTGTGATGGCCCAGCAACCCCCTGCAGACACTCAGCCAGACACCAGCAGCAGAAGCCAGGGTCCACCCCTAGGCCTGTCTGATGCCTCCTGTCTGCTGGATGTCACACAGAAAGGGAATTTACAAAAACAGGTTTCATGTTCTTTATTCTGAGAGAAATTTATGACCCTTTTGGACAAATGCAAAACAGATTTTAAAAATGCCCAAACTCCCAGAACTGCGATACTATCACTGGTTTGCTGCTTTCTATGCTTTTGAGTTGGCCATAGCTGATTCTTGTGCACAATGGAAAGAATGAAAGTGTGGGCTTCGGAGTCACACAGGCAAGGGTTTAAAACCTGGCTCTGGGTGGTGAACATGTAATGCACCACATAGACAATATACTGTAGAACTGGAACCTATGTATTTTTTTTAACTAACCAATCTCACCCCAATAAATTCAACAACAACAACAAAAATAAATAAAACTAACAAACAAACAAACCTGGCTCTGCCCCTCAGCCACTGGACAAGTGACTTAACCTCTTTTAGTCTCAGTTTCCCTATCTTTTGTCTGTGTAATAAAAGTTACGCTGTAGGCTGTTGGTTTAATGAGATAATATAAAATGTAAAATCAGGAGTGAGGAGTTTGCTCAGTCATGTATAGCTACTATTTTTATGCCAAATATACAGGGCAATGTGAAATAAGCATTTCGTTTGTTATTATGTCCTCTCCGTAGACGTTTGTAAATGGCTTCATCATAGCCCATCAGATAGACGTGGCAGAGACAAAATTTGTGTTGGCAGCCACACTGCCTCCCCAGGCTCACTTAATCAGCTTGCTGCTAATTGCACAGTCCTCCAGCACCACACCTCTGAGCTTCAGGGGCTGCCCCTCCTCTCTCTTTCTACTACCTTCTTTCCCCTCCCCCTGCCATGAGCACACAGTTATGGAAGACATATAAACACCTTGGGTACTTTGGGCATTCAGGTTTAGACAAACAAGTGCTTGGAGGCAGAGAATGAGGCCCCCAAATAGCCAGTCTGAGATTGCACCTAGCTTTATGATCCTGCTCTCCAGCTAGTAGGAGGATTAACCAATAAAAGTCTGAATAGGCCCTCACTAAGTAAAAATAACATGCTCCATTCTCCAGGAGGCCTCCTGAGTCCTCATTGCATTTAAGTACTGCAAGTGGAGTCAGGTTTATTTTTATAGGTTTTGAGTCATTTGTTCCCATAGCCCTTCTTATTCTTGTAACACTTGCTGTTTGGTTACACGTGGCATTCCGTATACTTACAGCTCCATCTCCCAACCTGGCTGATTGGATAGCACCATTACCAGGGGCTAGTGGTGCAGTAACAGGGGGAGGAACTTCCAGGCGCCAATAGTACTCAAGACTTCTTTCCGCCACTAACACCAGGCAAAGTCTTAATGACCCACCCACCACAGCTAGAGATGGGGTGGCTTAAACAACAGACATTTATTTTCTTATGTTTCTGGAGGCTAGGAAGTCCAAGATCAATGTGCTGGCAGATTCAGCTCTTGGTGAGGGCTCTCTTCCTTGTTTGTAGAGGGCTGCCTTCTCACTGTGTGCCACATGGCCTTGTGTGTTTGTGTGTGTGTGTGTGTGTGTGTGTGTGTGAGAGAGAGAGAGAGAGAGAGAGAGAGAGAGAGAGAGAGAAGAGTTTAAATTCTCTTCGTCTTCTTTTAAGAACACTAAATCCATGGGGAAGCTGGGATGGCTCAGTGGGTTAAGCGCTCACTTTGCAGCCCCGGGGACCGAGGATCGAATCCTGGCCCCGGCCTGTGTGGACCCATATGCTGAACTGGGGAGTTCCCCCAGTTCAGTTCTCTTTCTGTCTCTGTATCTCTCTCTCTCTCTCTCTCTCTCTGTCAAAAACATTAAAAAAAAAAGAACACTAAATCCACCATGAGGGGCCTACCCTTGTGACCTCATCTAATCCTGGTCACTTCCCAAAGGCCTCACCTCTAAATACCATCACATTTGGGGTTAGAGCCTCAACATCTGAGGAGCAGGTGGCTCAAACATTTATCCCATAACATCCTTCTAATGTTCCTTGCTTGGTAACTAATTAGATTATCACTGTAAAGCAGCAATTATTACTTGTACCATTTTTTACAATGGATGGATATGTAGTTAGATTTTTTTTTTTTTTTAACTAGCCTGAAGAGCCAGGCAAAAATTCGAGTTGCTTAAAATGTCAAGCTCCCTACCCTGCATGTTTTATGATGCTAAATAAAAGTTGTCTTCATTATTTACTGCAGAACATAAACAAATGTCAGCCATCTTAGCAAAGAGGCATCATTTAATTGCAAATTAAAAAACATAAACCACCTTAAATTGGGAGCTAATGCCCTATCAAATCAATACAGTAATTTCACCAGGGCTAGTGAGAGGCGCCCGGGAGTTTCTGTACCTTCCCTACTAAAAGCCAGTTGCCCGGAGCGTTGGTAAGCCCTGCTGAATGAATGGTACAGTACACCCACTGGCCTTTTCTTTGAGGGTGGACTAGACAGGCTGACTTCTTCATTGTCTGGCAACACAAAGGAAGGGTCTTTGTCCTTGAAAAGTAGTTAAATAGTTCCTTTTGTGCATTGGGTTGGAAAAGTTCTCGTAGTTTCATAGTCAGAGGAAGAAAGGGACACCCCTGGACTCTTGCAATACCTTGTGTTGAGCATTGATTCTGGACCTGGCAATTATTTCTTTACAGACCTGACATATTGTGGCAACTAAATTATGCCAGTGGAATATGTCTGATTGACAGGCCCCAAGTCAATTGTGCTCTGTTGAGCCATTCAGGTGACACTGGCCCTTTGTTCAGCCCGGGAACATACAGCAGGCACTGGCTGGCTCCACTCCTAGTTGCTTTTGTTCCCTTAAAGTGGTCCTCAGTCTTATTCCAGGGATGACCTGAGATCAGGTGGTTAATCCCCCTTGGTTAATCCCCTTTGTCATGAGATTTGAAGGGTACAGAGAAGGCCCCCAGTCCCAAAAAAGCTCTCTTCTATCAGCCTGTCAGTCTTGAAATAACTTCCCACAGACACACATTCTGGAACTGGAGTGTCTGAAGTGCCAGTTAAAATGCAATTGCCCTTGGTGGAGGATGAACAACTTAAACAATTAACAGTGATTAATATTGCCATGTCAAGTTGATTCAAGAGGAAACATCCGATGTGCCCCCATGAGGTGTTCATGGAATAATGCCTGATCGAGTGTCTTGATTAGTTTATCCAATTAGCCCGTCATCTATCAAGAACCTGAGGGAATGGGACATTCGTGTGCATGAATTCCGTTGAGCCTCAGTCATTGCCTTCTTGCTTCCTCCCTTTCTTCCTGGCCTTGCTTGGAGGATAAACTCTCTGTATAGCCTTGTCCTCTCCCTGCATCAGGAGCTAAGGTGGATCCTGGCTGTGCCTCTGTGTCTGGGAGCCTTAGCCATTTTCCCTGGGCCACCCTTAGCCCCATGTGTCCCCTGTGTGATCTGGGCCTGTGGTCTCTTCTCTTGTTCCTTCCCCATTTTCACCAGGAGCCTCAATTCTGCTTTCAGGTCACATGGCTGCACCAACATCCACCTAAGTAACCCTTCCCATTACCGTCCTTTCTTTCTGGGGGCTAGCCCCTGCTCCTTGTATCTTCCAGCTGTGATGAGCATTGAGCCCCAAGTGCATACCATCAGTTCCTGAAACACTTCCTTCCCAGCACGACATCAGAACCCTCCTTTGAAGTTCATTAGTCTAGGTGGAGCCAAATTAGTCACAGTCTTTGAAACCTGTTATTACTATTAAATTAAAAAAAAAATTATTGAATAGGTTATTTGTTTATACAAGGACATATAGTACATAACTCTACAGGCACAGAGAGGGACCATTAAAAAGTATGTCTCCCTTTGTCTTCTGCCCCAGTTGCCCAATTTCTTTTTTTGAGGCAACTGCTAATATTACTTTTATTTTTTTTTTTAAAGATTTATTTGTATTGTTCTTGACAGAGGGAGAAAGAGAGAGAGATACAGAGACAGAGACAGAGAGAAGGGAGAGGGCCCAGAACATTCTCCATAGTTGCTCATCATTGGTTTTTCCACATAGTTTTATTCCACAGGTGGGCGCGGGGCTGCACAGGGCAGGAACTGGGCCGGGGTCTCACCCTGGTAAGAACTGAACTGGGAGCACTCCCCAGTTCAGCATATGGGTCTACACAGGCCGGGATTCAATCCTCAGTCCCCAGAGCTGCAAAGTGAGCACCTAACCCACTGAGCCATCCCGGCTTCCCCTAATATTACTTTAAAATATATTCTTCTGGAAATATTATGTGCATGTGTGATGTGTATGTATGTGTGCGTACTTTCTTTCCTCCCTACCATAAAAGAACATTGTTCTGATCTTACCTTATTTATTTATTTTCAAATATACTTTATTTTTAAGCATGGTTTTAGTCTCACAGCAAGATCAGAGGAAGGTACAGAGATTTCTTTTACCCCTTGGTTTCCTGCATCCACAGCCTTCCCATTACCAATGTCCCCCATCAGAGTGATGCATGTGTTACAACTGATAAACCTACATAGACACATCATTGTCATCCAAAGTCCGTAGTTTACATTAGGGTTCACTCTTGGTATTGTATATTCTATGGATTTGGACAAATGTATGACATGTGTCTGTCATTATAGTATTATACAGAGTATTTTCACTGCCCCCCAAATCCTCAGTGTCCCACTTACTCATCCTTCCTTCCCTGAATCTTGCTTTTTTACTTAAAATGTCATCTTGGAGATCATTCCACATCAGCAGACAGAGAGCTGCCTCATTATTTTTAATGATTGCATAGTATTTCATTTACATGATGTACCATACCGTACAGGCTGTTTTCAATCTGCTGCTTTGATAAACAGTGCTATCATGAATATCCTTTCCATGCATCACTTGGCACATAAACCACATATTTAGGATAAATACCTAAAAGTAGGATTACTGGGGAAGCTGGGATGGCTCAGTGGGTTAAGTGCTCACTTTACAGCCCAGGATCGAATCCCGGCCCTGGCCCCAGTGGACCCATATGCTGAACTGGGGAGTGCCCCCAGTTCAGTTCTTGCCGGGGCCTATGTGGGAGGCTCCTGGCCCAGTTCCTGTCCTGTGCAGCCCTGCGCCCACTTGTGGAGTGAAACAATATGGAAACCTAATGCTGTCAACTATGGAGACTACTCTGGGCCCTCCCCCTTCTCTTTGTTTCTCTCTGTCTGTCACTCAAAAAACAATAAAAACAAATCTTTAAAAACAAAAAGAATTACTGTCCAAAGAATGTAGGCATATTCACTTTTAATGGAAATACTGCCGAATTGTCCTTATGATTTTTATGCTGTACACACCCAGCTCATCCATTCTCTGACATATTCATGTCCAGGTCACTCCCCGACTCATTTCCTGCCTCTTGTCCTTTTTGGCTGTGATTGCATTATGTCTGTGGCTGCATCCATGGCACAGCAGGCAGACAATTGGTCTATGATGTCTGAACAGGAGGCACAGGTTTCCCCACAGTGGGAAACAGATCAGGAGCGGAGGTGAGAAGCATGAAGGGAGAAGAAAGTGAGAACTAATGTACACTGGACACCCACCAGGGGCTTTCCCCATAATTCTCATCAGAGAGTCACAGCAGCCATGCGACTTAGGTCATGGTACTATTTCCTTCAGCTGAGGAAACTGAGGCTCAGAGAGGTTAAGTAAGTTTGCCAAAGTCACTCAGCTAGTGTTATGGGTTGAATTGTGTCGCCTCAAAAAGATATGTGGAAGCCCTACTCCCCCCTCAAACACACACAAAGTATCTCAAAATGCGATTCCACTTGGAAATACGGTCACTACAGATGTACTTGGTTAAGATGAGGATAAACTGGAGTAGAGTGGTCCCTAAATCCAATAATGTTCTTATAAGAAGAGACAGAGATGTGGAGACAGACACAGAGGGAGAGCAGCCATGCGAACACGGAGGCAGAGACTGGACCCCTCCCCTAGAGTCTCTGAAGGGAGCATGCTTCTGCGGGCCCCTTGATTTCAGACCTCCAGCCTTGGGACCTGTGAGGGAATACATGTCTGTTGTTTGTGAGACTTTGTTATGTCAGCTCTAGGAAACTAGAGCTAGAACTAGTCAGGGAAAAAAGCCAATGTCCCACCTCACACCATGCACTTCAACCCCGAGCTCTCTCAGATCCGTCACTCGATGATGATTCCTGCCCACAAATCTCCAGTGGACTTGGAGGTCAAATTATCCTTCCAAGCTGTACCCTTTCAAGCTGTGTCCTTCCGCACTTCATGACACAGAAGTGGGTGAAGTAACTGGAAACTGAGGTCCTGTTCTGGCCATTTGGTGGCTCCTCAGCCCCATGGCAGGCATATTTCATGGGGACTCCAGAACTGTGGGATGCTACTGTGTTTCAAACTCCCTCTCACAGAAGATGAGACTCAATAAGCAGATCCACCTGCTTTCTGACAGCATCAGGATTATGGGACTTAATCCAGGCATCGCTAATACAATGCAAGAAGAATGAATGGGCCCTAATCACCACTGCCTGTCCATCAAGGGTAGGCTGTGCCCTTTACAGACAGGTCTCGGGACTGGTGAGGCAGTTTGGTCCCTGTTTACAGGGTTGCCAGTGGAAGAAAACAGCTGCTGATTTTCTGGTTTCCATGGCAACGAAGGCCGTGGTCTGACTCTGGAGGAAGTCGCTGTCGGCATGCATCCATCCCTGGGCTGCAGGACCCGTATGGGGACCCTTACTGGGCAGAGGTGAGACTCAATCTAGGAGCGAAGGACAAGACCAGACAGAGAAGTCCACAGAAACAGACTTCTGGAAGTCCTGGCTCCTGATTCCAGCTGTCACGGAGCTCCGTATTGGTGTATCAGAGATGGCCCCCAGCTTTTTAAGGAAGAGAAATAGGGCAAGTCTCAGGAGACAGGACCTGCGTGGGTGCATCTAGAGCAGTGTTTGGAAGACAATGTGTTGGAAGGCAAGAAGAAAATAATAGAACTTTGAATTAGATTTCTGTCTTCTCTCTTACTTTAGAATTTTTATTCTTTGCATATAAGTCATAAAATTCATGATGTATTAATAAATTCATACCTGTAGAATATGAACAAACAAGTGATATATTGAAAGGCATACTCAGTCTTTGAAAACCAATAAAGATGTATGATCGAAGAAATTTGGGGACATGATTTTAGATCATCACGCCTTCAATCCGTAGCCTGACATTCAGGACCCTTCCCCCATCGTTCACACCAAGTTCTCCATCCACAGAAACTTAACCTTCAACTTTGCCTTTGGGTTTTGGGTTTTGATTCATGCTATCAACAAAAATTCCCAGCGTGAGGCATGGAAAGAGAAGACACTTTACTCAGGCAGTTTGCAAACTGGGAAATGCAAGCTTTGGTAGAAACTGAAAGATGGCTTCACCAAGACAAAGGAGAGGCTGACTTTTATAAAGTTCCATCCCCGATTCCCAACTGGCCTATTTTTATTCAGATCTTCACAGTTCAGAGTGATTCCCAATTGGTCCATTTTTTAATCCAAATTTGCACATTTCTGAGTGGTCCAAGGTAGGCCTCACACATTCTGATTGATTGTTGTGAAGCAGTTCTGATTGGTTGATGTAGATGCAAATGAGGATACAGTTATGAGGTTCTGATTGGATGGAGCAGGTCTCAGTCCATTGGTTGAGACAGAAGACCTCCTTTATACCGGTCGGCTCAGTGAATTGGGCTCAGCTCTGTCCACAGGAGCACACTGCAGGAGGCTGGCTGCTCAGTCTGTGGTTTTTCCTTGAAATGCAGGATGCATGCTCAGTTAACCAATAGGAATCTTTCTTGGCGGGTATATTCCTGCTAGAGTTTCACAGTGTCCTGATCCATCTGCCCGGAATATTGTATGCCTGTGTGCGTAGTATAAAGTCTGGCTTTGGAGCAGAGGTTTAAAGGTGTGAGTCTTGCCTCTGCCACTTACTGGCTATGGGACTTATGGGAAGTTTCCTATTCATACCTCTGAGCCTCGCTTTTCTCTTCTGAAAAATGGGAACAACCATCTTGCTTTGCAATCTTGTCAGGAGGACTAAATGAGACAATGTGTATCCAAATGGGAATAACAACCGTACTTTGTAATGTTGCTAGGAGGCTTAAATGAGACACCGGGTATCAAGTGCTTGGTGTTGCCCAGTAGGGGCTCCAAACATGTTATTAGCAGCACCGTGGTTATTTATCTGATTATTTAATGGTGCAAATTCCACTTGATCTTCAAGGACTAGTTCTGAGATACTCTCCTAACATATCTCTCTGTTCTAAGCCCCTTTTTTTCCAACTTGAAAAGCATTTGTCTGTAGAACTAATTCACCATTTATCTCCTTATTGCTTTACGTTATTAATCAGCTTTGGAAGTGTTTGTGTCACTGCCCACTACCCTAGGGAGCAGCTCTATCTCATTGCTTGGTTCAGGGGATTGTTGATGGTTCTCAGGTGCCAAGGGAGATAATCCTACTACCCAGTGAGCAGCTCATTATTACCTCCAGTCAATATGAGGCCTTTCTCTTCTTGTCTTATTATATGAGGGCTGTCCAGAAAGTATCCAGCTATGTAATATGGAATATAGAGGCATTTATGGCTGGAGTTTTTTCAGACAGCTCTCGTATTTTTTCTTTTATCCCTATTCTCTGCTCCTGCTCATTTTTTTTGTGTTTGGAATGTCCTTAAACATGCTTTTATCCTTGAAAATATGTAGTGGTGCTTTCTTAATTTACATGATTTTGTTAATAGTGTTAATTTACATAAAACAGTATTATGCTAAAATGTCTTTTCTTTTTTACATTTTTTTTCCCCCTTACAAAACTATTTTTAAGGTCTGTCCACAATCTGTTGGGTGTTTCTAAATGCTACAGATCACATGCATTGGCTACATTTTATGTATTGAATCTCCTGGTAATGGACACTTATTTCCTTTGAATTTCCTTTGTTTCTAAAATGTTGTTGATTCTACAACAATATGTTGAGTTTTCTTGTCCCTCATGGACAAGGATTTTGTAAGAATCTTGAGGAGGGGCTATGTCCTTTACGTGTTTATGTAATTCTACTTAAAAATAAATTTTTTTTTTTATTGTTGAGAGAAGATGAGAGAGACAGCGAGAAGAGGGTAGGACCCAGAGCAGTCTCCCTAGTTGTACATCATTAGTTGTGACATAGTTTCATGTAGGGCTGAGTGGGGTGGGAACTGAATTAGGGAGCCTCCCTCATGGGGGGCGAGGACCTTCGCCACCATCTTGGTGGTTACTGTTGCTCAGCAGTTCAGCATATGGGTTTGCCAGGGCTGGGATTTGATCCCTGTACCACACAGTTGAAGGCAAGCACTCAACTTGTTGAACTATCCCGGCATTCCCTTGTGTAATTCTTTCTCTGTGATTCAAATCCAAGAATAGGATTGCCAGGTTATAGGGTAGAAACATACTCAACTCGGGGGCCTCCTTGGAGCTGGTGAGCTTTGGATGTGAAGGTTTACTCTCCTGCAATTGGGAATAAGCAATATTCCTGAGCATGGTCCTCATGAAGGTTCTTCCCTCAGTTTGATTGTGCTGCTATAGGCTTCCAAAGATGATTACATCCTGAGAGACTAAAGGCATAGCCTTTGGAGATGCCATAGTGAGATAAACATTGTGTTTCTGTCCATGAAGGACAATCCCATGGCCAGCCTGCCAGAAAGCAGCCCATGTATTATACAATGAGGGCCATTTTCATTATCACTGCCAGGGAGTCCTTCATTATAAGCATAGAGCCCCATTTTAAGACCTATGATATTAGAATAAGCAATGGGCTTTCTTATCCTAGTGATTGAGACAAAAATCTTATTGGATAGGATTTTGTCAGTAGAAAACTATATCTTGTCTCAGAACAGTGGCTCTTTGGAAACTAAGTTAGACAAAGATCTAGCTTCACACCCCGTCCATGTGTTAGCACAATTTTTCACAAACTCCTTGCCAACGAGGCTTTGCATTTCATTGGTGCTTTGTAATTTTGTGGGTGAAGTGGTGCTTTCTGGCATCATATTAGAGCTGTGAGGTATTTACTTAAATCCATGGGAGTGGGACATTCATTTCCCTGACATGTGTAAGGGAAGACTTTTCTCCAGTAGCTTCTGTATTTCTGAGCATGCCAGTCACTCTGCCTGCAATCCCCTCTTCCATTTTGTGTCAGGCTAGCATCTGTTTGTCCTTAAAGAGTCAGCCCGGGTGCCCTTGTTCTACAAACCTCCCTGACTCTCCAGTGCTCCCCCTTCCACCTCTGTGTTCCCCTGGAATCAAGTGCTTATCTCCATTTTAGCCTTTGTTAATCAGTAATTGCCCAAGTGTCTCCCAAACCCACCTGTAAGCCCTTGAGGGCAGGACTGTGTCTTGTATTTTCAAGAAGGATTTTTTCTGACCAGATCCATTCTCTTCTCTGGGTTTTCCTTGACTCTGCTGACCCTGGGTCAGAATCATCCTTCTGGGAATCTCCATCTAAACTGCTTCTCTTGGGGAAGCCAGGATGGCTCAGTGCGTTAAGTGCTCACTTTGCAGTGCCGGGGACCGAGGATCGAATCCTGGCCCCGGCCCGTGCGGAACCATATGCTGAACTGGGGAGTGCCCCCAGTTCAGCTCTCTCTCTGTCTCTGTCTCTGTCTCTGTCTCTCTCTCTCTGTCAAAAAAAAAAAAATATATATATTAAAAAAAAAACACACACAAAAAAACTGCTTCTCTTTCCTGTGTCCGAATGGTGAATACATTGCAGGCAGGTGTCCAATCTGTCCAGGTTTGCCTGAGACGGCCCTGGTTTTAAAATTAAAGTTCCTATAATTGCATCCTTGGATATATACCTGAAAACATTGGAAACTGACACCCAAACAAATAGATGCACATGCATATGTTCATAGCAGCACTATTTACAACAGCCAGAGGGTGAAAACAGTTTACATGCCCATCAAGTAATGTATGGAGACATAAAATATGCTATATCCATACAGTACAATATTGCTTAGCCATAAGTACTGATACATGCTACAATGTAGATAAACCTCAAATACTCAGGCCAAGTCAAAGAAGCCAGACATAAAAAAGTCACATTTTGTATGATTCCATCGGTTTGAAATGTCCAGAATGGGCAAATCTGCAGAGACAGAACACAGGTTGGTTGCCAGGGGCTGGAAGGAGGGGAAAGAATCTAGAGTGACTGTGTAATGAGTATGGAGTTGCCTTTTGGGATGGTGAAAATAGCTTAAAACTAGGCGAAGGTGGTGGTTGTACAACATTGTGCCTATACTATACAGGCTGCTGAACTATGCACTTTAAAAAGGTTTATTTTTTATACTATGTGAATTTCATCTCAATAAAATGAAAAAAACTAACAACAGCAACAACAACAACAACAACAACAAAATAGAAGCTTGGCAAACTGGGATGGTTGGTTACGTTAACTGTAGGGTGTGCTTATCTATTGGGAGAGACAAAGGGAAGGAAGGGAATGTTACTTCCTTAGTGAAGTCAAACCCAAGACATTTTAAATCTGCCAGTGGGGGTGGAAGGCCATGCTGCACGCTGACTCCCCTCAACTTGGCCTTCCCTTTTGGGGGGCCCTTGCTGATAGGTACTGTGGCCTCCAACCTGGGTCCCAGGAGGCCCTGAACAGCCTTTCATACTCTGTCCTCAGTGTGAACAAACTTCCCTCTGGTTTCCCACAGCCCAGGTGAGTAGGTTGGATCTTTAAAGACAGGCTTTATTCAGTCCTAGAGGATAATACAAGGGAGACAGATACCATGATACAAGAGAGAATTACATAGCACAGGTATCTTTAACCACATTTTTCTACCAGGGCAGGTTTGCCTGTCCCCATTATCCCAGGAAAAAAAGGACTTGCCCTGGAAATTCCTAACACTGAATCCTAGAATTAAACAAATTAGAAGAAGCCAGTTTGAAAATAAGCAAATTGGAAAAACTTCCTCATTCCTCTTTCAGGCTGGATTTCCCCAACTCCGGAGAGCAAGACCCCGATGACGACCCCCAAGGCAGTCAGCACATGTGTGTGGAGGTAAGTGGGGGCACCAATGACTCTTTCATCATCTCTGAGACACCCAGGACATTCTGGGGGAGGAGCCTCGGGTGCTATTGAAAGAGATTTTACTGTATAGTCCTTTAATTTACATCTTTACATTGGCAGAGAGACTGGAGTGAGAGGTAAAGACGAGTGAGAACCAGTGTTAGATCCATGGGTTCTGGAGGGAGCAGAGATCTGGGCCTCGGGGGTTGGGAGGACTCCCGTCTGCATGGAGGACTGGCTGGTTTTCTCACTCTTGGTAAGGTCGCGAGCATCAAGTCCACTGCACCCTTGAAGCTGGGTGAGCGCTGGCCTCTCCCTGCCATGCCAGACACCTGCTGGTGCATACAACCTCTGTTCACATGAGAGGGAAGGGCTGGGTCTTCCTTTACTCTCAGGGTACAATCTACAGATGTGCAATCTACAGATAGTGTTGTCAAAGTATACACACACACACACACACACACACACACACACACACACACACATGCAAATGAATACGGTAACTAATAATGAGCCAATACATTTATGGAGTCTTTGCTGTGTACCTATAACTGCATCTGCACTTTGACTTATTTTTTTGTTTTATTTATTTAAGAGTTTTTTAATCCTTATGACAATTCTTAGATCATGTAAGTGCATACTCAGTATTGCACAGCTGGTCAGTAGAATAGCTGGGGGTCAAATGCAGGCCTTGCCTCCCAAGGCCCTGAAGTAAAACTGGGGTGTGCTTGGGTACCTCCTTTGCCAAGTGAACTGCAGTCTTTTATTCGTGTCCCTGGGCTTGTGCCCATCTTCCTGTTTAGTTCTCATACACACCAGGCTAGAAAGCTGACTCAATCTTGGAAATTCCTTTTCCTAGGAGGCTGGACCCTGCCTCTCTCAGACCTGGCCTTTGAGGGTGAAGCCTGTGGGTGAAACTGTATCTGAGGTGATGTTCACTACCTGTCCCAGCTCTGCTATATGAGACTTTCTTATTTTTACCACCATCTTGGCCCCAAGATTCTAATTAAGCCTCAGGACTTCCCAGATCAAAGCTAATACTCCCGTTAGGCCATCGCAAAAGCATGAGGCCACTAGCCTTATCTGCAGCCCAAGGGGTTCTGAATACTGCCTGGGTGCCTCTTAGACGATTATAAACTGCATTATAGGGTATCCTGGTTTTCCTGTCTTGTGCACCAATATTTTGGATGCCCAGATGTTAACGCAAGCAGAAATATGAGTAAGACATTGTGCCTACTATTAAGAACTTGACAACTTTTCAGGGAAACATGAAATGTTAGAGAACAACAAATGACTTAAACTCATCGAAAGGGAAATAGAAAATGTATGAAAAAATAGTCCACGGACTGATGCTAGTGTCTGTTAGGTTGTGGGATTTTCTTTACCCTTGATGTTTATCCCGAATTTCCCCAGACTATGCATAAGTCTGTCTCAGTTCTGTAATCTCAGTGAAACCTCTCAATTTGAAGATCCAAAGACTTTGCTTCCACTTAAGAAATGTTTTACTTTTCTATTATTTGTTTCATTTCTAACTCCCCTCTATCTGTTTCTTTTTCACTTTGTGGAAATAATGTCATTCCCCTTGGATCCATCCCTTCACGGCTCTTATCTTTTCCTATGAGCATTTTTTTTTTTTTTTTGCTTTTTTTGCTCTGTTCAACTTATTTCTTCCTCTTGGCCTTCTAGGTTACTGATACAGGTTTCATCTTCCAATTCTATTCATCTGTCTAATTTTTTAGTTGACAAACTAAAGATAAGAAATTAATAGAAAGAGACCAAGTAATATTTATATATAGATAGATGGACAGACAGACAGATAGAAAGGCTTTGAGATGTACAGACATGTTGCTAAGGGATGTCTAAGACAACAGTAGTCCCTCCCAGCTGTCTAAAATAATACCTGCCATATGCTTACTGGGCTAGAGATTGGGTTATGGCTTTGTGTATATTATTCCTTTGTTTATCATAGTAGCCCAAGGAGGCAGGTGCTAAAATTAAGGCTTCATGAGATTAGGTAACTTGCCCAGGGACACAGAATTTCTAAGGGGCTAGTGTGAGATTCTCACCCAGAGTCATGTCACTTGTCTCCTTAAAAATACTGTAATTGTGTTCCTTCATACTCAAAACAGAACCGAAATCCTTTTCCCTGGCCTACAAGGCCCTGTTAGCCAGATCCCTCTCAAACCTCATCTGTATCATCTCCCTCGAGTCTGACATGCTCCAGCCCTCCTCATGTTCTTATAGTTTTCAGACACCCCAGCTTGTCCATATTCTCAGACAGTCCCAGTTCGTGGCTGGCTTTTCATAGATGAATGGCAATTGAGTGAAAGAATTGGATGTTGAGGAAATTTTAGAGCAGAAGGCATGGGGGTGGAGGAAGAGAGAGAAAGAGAGGGAGTGAGACAATGTGTTGGGAAGATCAAATGTCAAAGGAGCAAAAGATGGATATGCCAGACATCAGTACAGTTTGAAAGGCACATTTGCAACAGGGGAGTCATCTTTGCTCCTCTCTGAACTTTAGCCCCAAATGTCAGGCTAAAGACTTTGCACTTGATTTGCTAAAGTGCAATTTTGGCAAAGGAATTAAGCCTATGAGAGTAAAGTTTACTAATTTTGGCATGTGGGTAATTGCTACCGGTGTTTAAAAATAGCAGATGAATCTCAATGGAAAAGGCCGAGTTTGACCTCATTGTTCAAACCATAGAGGGAGAGCTAGAGTTTAATTAATGGGAATCAAAGTCAAGACCTGCCATGAGGAAGAGACCAGGATTCCTCCTGGGGGTTGTGGGACAATAGAGTTGTGTTGACTCTGTTGCATGGGCCAGTTATGCAACCATTTCCTTGGGAGGGGTCATGGCTTTCCTCTTACCCTGATTTGCATACAGTTTGTCCATGGAGACCCTGGCCTTGGAAGTATTTCCCCTAAAACAGTGTTTCTCAGACATTTCCATTGAAGGGACCATCCACTGGGAAGAACCCAATGCTGTTTATCCCAAGCATGACACTCCTCAAAATATTTTTACAGTTTTTGAAAAATTGTGAATTTTGCATTTCATATTCATGTCTGTTTTAATACCAAAGGATGCTGCTTAAAGTGATCATCAGGTAAGAAATACTATAATTATCTTTTTTTTCCCCTAACCAAATTGTTAGAAAAAATGGATTTTTTTTTGAGAAAACGTGGATTTTTTCTTTTTTTTTGAGTCTGTGTTCAGTGGGAAGAGTCCACAAGAAGAGTGACTCTAAGTGGCTCTTGGCTCTGGGAGTCCACGAAGCTGCTGTGTTGCTAGAACTTGGCCGTTGTGTCCACTAACTGAGCGGAACTATCCCCAGATGGAGAGGGCTGGCTCATTTCCTGGGAGTTGAGAACCATGAAATGGCAGTGGGAGAGACACTGGACTAAGTTGATACTCCTCAGTGTCTTTGTTTATGAGTGTAGATGGGGCTGGCAGCTGCCTCACATTAGCATTATTTAGACATTAAGAGATTCTAATTGGATACTAACATGTGTCCTCATCGCAGTTGACCTTCTTTATGGAGTGGCTGACATCTGAATGTCAAATTTGCATCAGTGAATTCTCTCCTCTAATAACCACTTTAATATGTAAATAACTGATTTGCAGCAGGGTAAAATGTAGGTGATATTCTGATGATTGCTCAGAGGAAGTGTCTTCCTTGCATACACAGAGACTGGAGGGTTGATAGGTTCCCTCCTTTCCTGATGGGACATTGGCTAAAAAGACTGAGCCAGAAAGAAAGACCCTTTACCTCCAATCAGCAGATATGCAGAGTTCCTTGTTGACATCTCGCTAAGTGCTGGGGAGGAATAAGATGGGGGAGATAGGTTCTGTCCTCAGAAAATTTGCAGCTGTTAAAAGGAGGAATAAGAAAATCAGGACATCTCTCAGTGTCATGTGATAAAGTCATAAGGGAGAAATACAGGCGACACTCCTTTGTGGTTATATCTTTTGAGGGGACACCTGGAAAGGAATATTAATACAGATGTGATTAACTCCAAAACCTAGCAGGCCCTATGATTGTGACTTAAGCGGATGGGCTGGAGTCAGCTCACACATAAATAGTCTTAAGTGGATGGTCTATGGCAGGCCCAGGAGCTCACCAGTTTTTCTGTTTTACTACCCTTAGAGTGATGGCCTTGGTGCTATGCTTGTTGCCTTATGGTTGCAAAATGGCTGCTTCACATCCCAGCCTCAGATCTACATTTAAGACAGGAAAAAGGTAGTAGGAGGGGCGAAGAATAAGACCATTACTTCATGAGTTGTTTTTTTGTTTTTAATTCAGGAAGAGAAGTTCTTCTCAGCAGACTTGTGACAACATCTTATTGGCCAGACTGTATGTCACAGGCCAGCCGTAGTTGGTTATTTGTGTTTGGCAGGAGGGAGGGAGGGATTTACATGAGAGAAGACAGAACAGTGTGATAAATAATTAAGAAAGCAGTTACAGAGTTGGGGATGGAGTAGACAGCAGAGCTGGAGATAGATGATCTTTGCGAGTGCACTTTTGGAAAGGAAAAGGAAGCAGGATCACACTCCTCTGTGTATTGGTAGGGATGTGAGCAGGCGGGCTGTTGAGCTGGGTCAGAGGACCTGGGTGTAATCTGACCTGACATTGCCATAGGCAGTGCTGGGGTTCTCAGAACCTCCCTGTTTGGAGAGATTGAGATTGTTAAACCTGTGTACATGGTAGCTGGGTTCCCTCAGAATTGCTACACTGAGTAGAAAGATAAAGATATCACCCATTTCCATCTCAAATAGCTGCATTGCTAGAGAAATGGGGGCAGAGCTAACAGTATTAAGAAATAGCTCAGATAGATAATGTTGTTAATTAGGGCCAGTTGACAGCAAGCTATTCATTCACTTGTTTAGCAATATTTCTCTAGTGCCTATTGTATGCATGGCACTGGGCTTGGTGCTAAATAAAGGCCATGTGAGGCAGGTCTCTCTGCCTGCCAAGGGCTGGCATTGTGATAGGGAAGACAAGACAGAATTCATAAGCATGCTGGGCTTAGGAATGAGATGAAGTCCTTAGCATTGGATAGTATTCCCAAATGGGTGGCTCAGACAGAATGTGCACACACGGGAGCTCAGAAAAGTAGGTCACTGTGTCAGTGGGCACAGAGAGAAAGCCCTCACAGAGGAGGTGACATTTAACTTGTGAATCTTGAAAAGATGCTAGAATTTGGATGAAAAGTGGGGAGAAGGGGAGCATTGTAGGTCAGGTGAGAGACTGAGGAAGTAGGTGATGTGGGGCAAGGCCATCACCCACATGGGGGAAGGGGAGGAAGGGGTCCCGCTGGGTGCTGGGAGGGATAGCTTTGAGATAATGTGGGTGTGGAGTGCTGAGTCTGTTCTAGAAGGAAAGAGGAATGTAAGGGAAGGGATGGCCCTGGGATTGAATCCTGACTCCACTAACCCCCAACTGCTTACCTCCTCAGAAGCTCAGACATATCAGTAAAATAAAAGCAATAATGCTGACCCAGAGGGTAGAGGTCTGGTCAATTGCAGCAGTATTTTAAAGTAAGAGCTGGTGTTTTGGAGCCTAAGAGACCTGAGTTTAATCCCCATGGTTATGTGATCTGGGGCAAATGACCTAATTTCTCTGAGCCTTCAGTGCCCTTGTTTATAGAGTAGGGATATTAATAGAGTATAATACATTGTAACAATTTCACCTGTAATCTATCAGGGTTCTTAAAGTTCTTGAGAATCACAGAAACGTATTTTGGAGGTCAAGCCTATGAGGAGTTTGTTAAAGGATGTTGGGGAACACCTGGTGTCCTCAGGAGGGCCACAGAGCCAGGTGTAGAAGCCATGTAGGCTGCAGGGATGCCTACAGACATCCCTCCACCATCACAGGACTGGGCACCCTCACCCACATTCCTGCCACTAGATACAGATGTCCCAAATGCCACCCTTGCCATACACAGGCTTTCATGTTATAACCAAAACTACTGCTTTGGGCCACCAGCATCCCAAAGGAAGTCTTTTGGGTGCATCTGATTGGCAGAGTTGGGTCACATGCCTGTGCCGTGGTTGCAGGGGAGGCTGGAAGGTGAGGCCTGGTGCTGTAGCTTGGGGTGGAAAGTCCTTAGAAGGAGGGGGAGTCCCTGAACAAAGGAAAGGTATAGAGGAGTTGGATGCCAAAAGTATGACTTGTATCCTTCAAAAGTAGCTTACCAGGTTCTTCTGAGGACTTAGTCATACAGTACATATCAAGCACTTAGCATGGTGCCTGGCACAGTAAGCAAGCAAGCAGTAAATGCTAGCGATTAGTGTGACTGATTATAAACAATAAATATGGAAATGAAGTAAGTGTGGCTGTAAGACAGAGGCTGAGAGTCAACCAAGGAGCCACTGAGGACTATGGATCTAGCACAGCCCACAACCTGAGCTTTGTATCACAGGATTTGAAAGGTGACTCCGTGGTATGATGTGACACCCTTGGAGAGTGGGAAAAAGTACCCAATACACACTTTGAGCTAGTATAAGCTGGTTCTAGCACCTTGCTCCCCTCAGCTGAGGTGGAATGGACTCTGAGGGTGGTCACTTGAAATTTCACTTTTCCTTCTTTTTAAATTTTACTTTTGTTTTCCTCTAAATGCAAAAGGCCAGTTGTAGAACATTGAAATAAGAAGACATATAAAAAAACAATAAAAAGAAAAGTCAATAGAGTAAGTCACAACTTATAATTTTAATTTTTTTCATTGTCAGATATTTTTCTCTTTTGACTTGTATCATATAAAATTGATGTCATTCAACTTATTTATTTATTTATTTATTTATTTATTTATTTTTTATTGCTTTTGACAAAGAGAGAGAGATACAGAGACAGAGACAGAGAGAAGGGGGAGAGCCCAGAACAGTCTCCACAGTTGCACATCATTGGTTTTTCCACATAGTTTCATTCCACAGGTGGGTGGGGCTGCACAGGGCAGGAACTGGGCCAGGGTCTCACCCCAGTGAGAACCAAACTGGGGGCACTCCCCAGTTCAGCATATGGGTCCGCACAGGCCGGGGCCGGGATTCGATCCTCGGTCCCCGTGACTGCAAGGTGAGCACTTAACCCACTGAACCATCCTGGCTTCCCCATTCAACTGTTTTGATCCATAAAAAGGCAACTTTTATATGTGATTCAACATAATACATTTCACCTTATATCTAAAGTTTTATGGCTTACTCTGCATGTAATTATAGTTATATCATAAATGTTTCCCCATGTCATTAAATTATCCTTTAAGCTATCTTCTAGTGAATTGGATGTATGGCTATAATACATTTAATTATTTAATTATTTATTTCATTGCAGGATATTTAAAAATTTGCCTCCCTCTTTTCTTTCCTCCCTCTCTCCCTATGCTCCTGCCTTCCTTCTTTCCTTCCTTCCTCCCTCCCTCCCTCCCTCCCTCTCTATTTTTGCTATGATAAATAATACTGATGTAAACATTTTTGTAACAACAGTTTTTATGTTCATCTCTGATTATGTCCTTATGATACAACCTTAGAAGAGGAATTACTTAGAGAAAAGTCAAACGGTTTGAGCAATTGAAAAATCTTGATCCATTAATGCCAAAATATTTTTCCTAAATTGTACCAATTTATCCTCTGAGTAGCAACATATGAAAGTGCAAGTTTCACTGCAAAATTGTCACCAATGAATATTGCTCTTTATTTTACTTCTGTCTTTCCCAAGTGCACTGGAAAAACAGTGGTAGAGGTTGAGTAAGTTTGGTTCACAATTTAGAGATTTATAGTAACGAATAGAGAAGAAATGGAGATTTTGTCAGAGCCTCTATTCTGACTACCTGTCTTCAACTTCCATGCTTATTTTAAAAAGTTGGGACAGAGGCAAAGTCATAGACCTATGGCCTAGAGCCATTTAGCACCATCTCTCCTCTTAACCCACCCACCTTCCTTGTCCTTTCATTGCCCACAGTACATCGGTGACTGGCCCTAATAGATGACTAAGCCAGTGGCCAGATGGCTGCTCATTTTTTATTTTTGTCACGATTGAGCTGAATTACTATCATTTGGTGTCAGTGACTCAGCTGTGCAATCATAACACATTGTCAGCAGCAGAAAAAACTGGTGTGGGTGGCTTGTCAGGCCCTGGGCATGGGGCCCTGTCATGTTGCTGCCAGTTGGCTTGTTTCAGTTTATTTCCAACTTCATTATATGAGTCTCAGCGTCTCAGAACCTGGCTTTTAATGTCCACCTGTGAGTTGGGGGTGAGGTGGGAGGAAAGGCAGAACAGGGGAAACAGGACACAGGAATGTCATTAGGGTGGGCAGGGAACGAGTGAGAGTGTGGCTGAGGTGGAGGGTAGAATGATCAATGAGTTAATAATTTCTCCATTTTGGTTCCAGTTGTCAAAGCTGAAAACTCAAACTGAACACATGGGAGCATGGTGCTGGTCTAGTCCCACCTCCAGCTAATGGTGAATTTAAGCCCCAAAAGGGTAGGGCTGGGGGCTGTTAGTGCAGAAAGGGGTCATCTGTATTAGACTTCCCAACTGCTGAGTGGCCCAGGGACCCATGAGAGGAGTTTCTCTTTGTTGGCAAAGGCCAGTGCACCTGTGTCCTCCCTTCTCTGGTCTCTGGTGGAGAGTGGTGAACACTTGCTATTCCATGTCACAATCTAAGGGGTAGGGGGTTAGTCTGGTTAGACCTTGATGAGGTGAAATATACCCAAGCTGGCAGAGTTTGTCACACTGGGTGACATTAGAGGCTTAGTACCAGAAAGGCTTTAACTTCACTTCAGTCCTTCCTGTCACGTTTTTCCATTAAATTCAGTTATACCCAGCCCCAGGGCTATGATTCTCACCTCCCAACAGTCTCCTCTCTCTTAGATGCCCAAATACTCTCTATTTCTAGCTCTTTTTTATAACACTCTTTCCTATTCATAGATCTTCTTTCCAGCTGCCATTTTATTTTAAGTGAGGGGTGAGCTGATATTAAACAAAGTTAATTTCACAGCCAATCAGTAGAACACATGTGACAAACATCTGTGCAAACAAGCATCTTGGGAAAGTTAAATAAGGCTCTGGAAAGGACTTCCGCATATCAGCCTTGAAAACAATGAATCTGGTAGGAGACAGAGTGAGTAGAATCAAATGAGGACAAGAAAAAGATTCTGAGTGAGCCAGCTTTTCACTAAGTCTAAGACATAGTGCTGGCAGGAGAGGTAGACACTAAAATGTCTAAGATAATGGTCCTTGGAAAAAGGACATTATAATTTATTTTCGAGAGATAAGAGGAGATTGTAAAGAAAATAGGAAGGGCAAACAGCCAACATATTAGACAGTTTAAGTTCCCATTCATGTGCTTGACTAAAGAGAGATGCGTTCCTTCAAGCTTGCTGTTGACTTTGTTCAGGAAGTAGAGTGGACCTGTGGGTCATGGGCTGTGTTAAGAGAGCCAGCCCACTGGTATGACTATTGACCAAAGTCTTTGTGCCCAATGCTTTGAAAAGCCCAAACTTGAAATGTCGAGGTTGGAGTAAAGGAGGTTTTATTGACTGAGAAAATAACAACCGAGAAGGTAGTAGAGCTAATGGTGCCTCAAATCCATATTGCTTGCTGGAGCAGGCCAAGGGTTTTCAAGGAGCTGTGGGAACAGGTGTGCGGAAGTGCTGGTTGGGGCAAGTTTTAAGTGCAGGACCATGGAACATGGCCATTTATGATAAAGGTGTGTCAACACTGGATCTTCCCCAACAACAGACCCTTGGCTTCTGAAAGGGTTCCAGTGATCAAGTTTCAGCTATGTCCTGGTCCTTTAGTTCTCTCTCTCTCTCTCTCTCTCTCTCTCCCTCTCTCTCTCTCTCTCTCTCTCTCTCTCTCTCTCTCTCTCTCTCTCTCTCTCTCTCTCTGTGTTGAGGTGAGGTGAGACTTTAGCTGGTAGCAGCTGAAAGACAAAGATCTGTCCTCTCTGCATACTGTGGCTTCATAATTTATTTATTTGTTTGTTTGTTTGTTTATTCTGTTGTCTCTGAAAAACAACTCAGCAACTTGTCAAACAAGATAGGACCATTTTGAGCTGATTCTATGGTTACACTCAGGCCTATGCAGCACACAGGGGGTGTGTCCAGTTATCTGTGTTAGAGAATCCAACAATTCCTTCAGGGAGATGGAACTAGAGTTTAATAACATTTCCCATTGGGAAATTTTTTCTCTATATTTTTTAGACTTAAATTTATCCATTCCCCATCCAGGTTAGACTCTGAGAATTTACAGAGTACAGTATTCTTCCCCAGCTCATAGCAACTCACTGCTTTATGTGTTTTTCGCTCAAGCTCATATTTCACATAAAATGTCAAAATACTGCCCACAATTGGCCAGAATCCAGCTGAGAGGAGGGAGTCACTTTGTAAGACCTGCCAAATGGGGTTTGGTGCTTATCTGATCATGAAAGCTTTAGGGACAGATGGTGTAACCATATCCAAGAATAATGCCCTTTCAAGAGTGATGCTAATTGGATCACATGTCCTAAGTGTTTCACATCTGTCACATGAGTGATCACACATGGCAGAGACTGTTTCCCTAAACTTTCTTTCTGTTTCCAGGAGTGGTTAGAGCTTACTTCAGTGTGTTCTGTAAACCCTTGCAGGGTGCTAACTACATCAATTCACTCCCTTATTCATTCATTCATTCACTCACTCACTTAGCACATCAATACTCAGTTCCTTCTACACGCTGGGCACAGTTCTATATGTTTTCACTTTATGAAGCTTCCCTTCCAGTTGGGGGATGGTGAATAATAAATAGCTAGAACAATAAATAATATGAATGCAGATAATGATAAATGGTATGAAATCAACCAATAAAGTATTCAGAAATGTGTTTGGGTGCCTATGTGCAAGAGATGGATGCAGGGAAGCTCCTGGGTGTATGGTGGAGAGATTTCTGCTTCTGTCTGAATGATGAGAGGGAACCAGCCATGTGGAGCTCTAGGAAGAAGGGTGTTTAGAAGATAAAACAGCATAAGCAAAAGCCTTGAGCTGAAATTAACTTGGTTCGTTCAAAGATCAAGGTCAGTGTGGCCATTACCTAGAGAGTGAGGAGCAAAGTGGGTTAGAATGAGGTCAGAGATAGAGTCAGGGGCCTTGGTAAAGAGATTGGATTCTATTGTAATGAAACCTAGTACCAGCAAATACTTATTGCATGCTACTTCTAGTAACATACAGTAAGTCATTTAATCCTCATGAGAATTGTATGTGATGGGGTACAGTTATTAACTTTCATTTTGCAGAGCAGAAAACTGAGGCACAAGAGAGTTAAGATTTGAACGCAGATCTGAATCCAGGATTTGGCTCCAGCGCTGTGCTCTGAACCATATCAGTAAAAGAAGCCACCAAATGGCTTAAAGGAAGGGGAGACAACTGCCTTCCATTTTTCAAAGGTCTCTTGGGCTGGGCTAGATTGTAGAGGAGTGACAGAGGAAGCTGCTGCACCACCCAGGTGAGAGCTGGCTTGGGTGAAGGCAGTGACCCTGGAGAAGAGAGACATGGAGAGGTCTGGGCTGTCTTTTTGGTGTCAGAACCTCAGATAGACTGAGAGTGTCTGGTGGGGAATGGAGAGGCAGCAGGCATGACTCAGATTGAAGAGAAGGTAATTTAGTCTTTGCTTTCCTTAGGCTTACAGCAGAATGGTTCAGAAGCATACCTATTTATTTATGTATTTTGTGGGACTAATTTGGTGATATCCTTGGTTAATTCATCCTTACAGCCATTGGAATGACTTTATACTACAGAAAGGGAGCTGCATCCTCACAAGGAGGGATTGGGTAGAAACACATGTGTTTATTTGATCTGCTGTTTCCCTCCCAGGACTCTGGATCTCCCAATGTATAGTGAAGTCAGGTTTTATTTCCTGTTCCTCCAGCCCCTATGACCCAGGGAAAATGCCGGGTGCTGCATTAGTCTTTAGCCATGGCTCAGACTGACAAAACCAAGTCGGGCTCATTGTCCAGATATCCTGAGCCTCCCATCCTCCTCACCTCTCCAGCCCTCTTCTCTGTGTTCTTCCCTTTCCTTGAAGCCTCTCGCCTCTGCTGTCTTCCCACTTCCTCACCTTTCAGACTTAACTCCACACCTAACTCCTCTGTGGAGCCCCCCTGACTTCCCCAGCAGACGAGCCCCTAGCCCGGCTCCTCTCCTGCATCCCCGCCTTGTGTTGGGTGTAACTCCACTTTAGCAATTAATCTGGTAAACTCTCACATTCTTGCCAGACCACAAACTCCTCAAGAGTTGGGTTTGCATTTCTGTGTGTGTTTGTGGATGCACGCAAACCTACGTGTGTGGATTTGTGTGTCTGCACTTGACTCTGTGTGTTTTTCTGTATGTGTCTGTGTACACAGGTGTATTTCATCTTGACATCCCCTTGTCTAGCTGCATACCTGTCATACAGGAGCAAGGACTAGGAAAGGAGGTTTTAGCTCTTAAGCAAAGAAATCAGAGAAGATCAGTAAAGGAACAGAGAGGGAGAAGGAACCACCAAGATAGAAGTTCTAGTTCAGCCTCTGTAAAAGGATCTAGGATGTTGTCTTCATTGTGCCCTTGGCTCCCCAAGAAGGGATGGTGTGTGGTAAACCAGAGTAAAGACATCAATCCTGATGAATTGGGCTCTTTCTCAGGGCAAAATCGCTTGATACCCTGGCAGGTCAGCTTCCATAGTAGTTCATGCTAAACGGTCTTTTGCAGTTTAAATGTTCAATCATTTTTTTGCCTCCATTATTTTTCTTCCTCCAGGCAAATTTATCTTCACATGATAATTAATATTCAGATTCCTCCAACATGTTATGGGGTTTGATAGGTGCTCAAGGTGAATTTACTCTTCCTCATGTTAGTGTCATTGAGTTTCTGCACCTGGGCAGAGAGGAAGACTGGGACAGCAGTTATCTTCCATGATACCAAGTGGGTGGCACAGAGCAAAATGTGGGGAGTGGGTTGGTGGGGGGTGGAGGTGGGGGCAGGAGAGGTAGGCTCGGAGAAAAGAAAACTGTGGTTATTTGGGGAAAAGCAACAATTTTAAAGAAAAGATAATGTGAGAGATCCATCAAATACGTTATTAAATATAAAATTTTGTGATTTCAAATGCATTCTTTTTTCTTAGCTATCCTTTAGTTTGTTCATTCACTCATTTATCATTTTTTCTCACTGGGTATTCATGGTGCATAGCCCACAGGTTATAGAAAAAAAGACTTAGAATTCAGAAATAAGACTTTGTCATTTGTAAGAACTGCATTGCTGCAAAAGAGAGGCAGCACACCCACCAACCAGCTCCCCTCCCCCAACATTAAAATGTCAGGCTTTCTTTTATACTTGAGGAAAGCGCAAGACCCTTTCCAAGGTCTTCCCTTATAATTCCCAGAGAAGAGAAGTCTCAGACCCTTGGGCAGGGAAGATGGAAGGAGAAAAGAAGGAGGAAAGGGAAGAAGGAGGAGGACCTTGGGGGTCAGGAATCAAACTTCAGAAAGAATATTTTGGAAGGGGTACTGACAACATATATTTGAAAATGGCCACCGTAGTTAGCTAACAAAGCATTTAGGATCACAACAGCTTGCAGTATTTGTGCAGGAGACTCAGACAAAGAAAATCTGTAGAGGAGTCACAGTGTTTGCCCAGGGGAATCAAAGCATATGATGTTCAGGATCTATTTGCTGGGTGAGAGATATATCTGTATCTATATATATCTATATGTATATATTTATATTCATACATATACACACATACATATACATGCATACATATACATATACACACATATATACACATACATACACACACACACACATATAATTTTTTTTTTTAACTTTCAGAATAGGTGACACAAAAGTCTGAGGTGATAGAGGGGCTGATTTCCTGGCCACATGGTCCAGCACTGTGGGAGACAGCCTAGACTTGAGAGCAACAGTCTTTATGTCTCTTGAAACTTAGGGAATGCAAGGCTGACCAATGGATTGGGAGTCTGGAGGTTCTGGCTTTAGAACTTGGCAATGACTTTGGACAAGCTGTTTCCCGTTCTTGATCTCTAGAGAATTTCCAGTATTATGAACAGGTCTTCAAGTTCCCTTCTGATTTAAATATCTGTTGAAACAATGCAATAGTGCACTGTTCATAGGATATTTATTTTATTTATTTAATTTTTAAATTTTTCCCCATCAAATGGGTAGAATAAGATGAGACTTAGATGGAACCACAGTCACTGATTGGATCAATTAAAAAAAAATGGCAATATATGTTCTTCTTGCTTCAGGAACCTGGAAGCAGCAGCTTCCTGTTTCCCCACCCCCAGCCCCTCAGCAGAGCTGAGGCTCATGGGAGCAGGTGGGGCTGCAGAAGCAGCTTTGCCCAGGGCTCCCACATATACCTGCAGGCAGGTTTCACACCATGAAGCAGCACATTTCCGTCTTTCATTGTGGGATATAAAAGCCTATGAAATGAAAATACAAAAGAGCCATTTATTAAAATCCCCAGTGTGGTGAAATCAGTGATCTGTGCACCAGCACATTTGTTCTTGTTCAGCATCAAAATGGCAGAAACCAGTGACTGTCATTTTATGGGCCCAGTGGGCCCAACCCCCATTAAGGTGGAAAAACAATTTAGCAAAGTTTTCTTAAAGAAGACAGCATGGCCTGGCCCACTTGGCGGTGTGCGATGTCTACTGAGCTGTGACTTCCTGGCTTAGTGTCTTTCTCTTTGGATGAAGGTGTTGTCTTCCAGGCTGTGGATTCAATACCCTTCTTTCTGAGAGAGAGGTGGCTGTAGGAGCTAGCAGCCATGTTTGTCATGATAAACTTTTCCTCATTCCCAAATTCTTCTCCCAGTGAGAAAGGAGGACAGTGGTAGGCTGGAGCTGGAGTTCCACCTGTGATGGTTAAGTTAATGTGTCAATTTGGTCAATCATTTGTCTAGATGTTGCTGAGAGTGTATTTTTAAGATGTGATTGACATGTATCTCAGTAGATTTTGAATAAAGCAGATTGCCCTCCATAATGTGTGTGGGCCTTGTTCAATCATTTGAAGATCTTAAGAGCAAAGACTAAAGTTTCCCAAAAGGAAGTAAGTCTCAAAACTGCAACGTAGAAACCTGGTAGACTTTCCAGCCTGCTGCCCCTTGGAATTCAGTTTTAAGACTTCAATATCATTAGCTCTTAACCTGGCTTCCTAGCCTGCTGGCCTATTCTATAGATTTCAGATTTGCAAGCCCCCACGGTCTCCTGAACCAGTTCCTTAAAATATCTCCCTATCTTTATCTCTGTCTCTATATGTCTATATAACACCTATTGCTTTTATTTCTCTGGAGAACCCTCCTGACTAATTGACGAGCCTTGTTTGTTTTTTCCCTCACTGATACTGTTTTCTCTCTATCATCAGTTTCCTCATCTGGAAAATGGGGTTCAGATAATATCCCTCTTAGGTCCATTAAGGGTCTTGTAAAGTATGCTCTCATCATCTGTGTTAGAATCTCTTCCCCAGATGCACCCACCAATCTGTGATGCAGCCTTTCACTATTATTATACAAATGTTGATGCCCCTTCTCCTGAGATTTGAGGTCAGGTGACTCAGGTTGGGCATGGTGCATTCACTGTTTTTAAAATGTGCCCCACGTCAGTGGTCAGTGTGATGCAAAGGCCTCTTAGCACCCACCACTTGATAATAATGGTCCAGCTTCCTTAGCATCCCACCCTGTCACAACCCCAATATCTTTTGCTATTTCACACCTTAGTCTAGACATGCCTATCCTCTCCTTGCATTATCGCACAAACACTTTCATCTGCCTGAAATCTATTCCACTCAATACACAACATCTCCATTCAGCAAACTCCTATTAACCCTTTGAGACCCAGCAGAAAGGCAATGCTTTTCCAGGCCTCCCGGACCCCCATGTGTCTAATATCTCTGCTATGATGTCGATCACATTAAAGTACCATCATAAATTCTCACACTCCTCTATTTGGCTGCAAACACTTCAAAGTTGGACATCACATCTTTGTGTCCTCTTCACCCAGCATGATGCCTGATACACAAAGCTCAATAAATTTTTGCTTAATTTAAATGACAAAGCAAGCTCCTCTTGTAGGGATTCCATGCTTCCAAAGCAACCTTTTGGTAATTCAACTTGTCTAGTAGCTGCCACTGATGGAACAAGCGCTTATTCCGTCGGATGGATGGGAATGTCTGGGCCACATGACAGTGCATTCATTTCCAGCAGTAAATTAATAAATTGGAGACCTGGTTTATTATATACAAAGTTTGTTGAATAAATGCCTTGCTTATGGTCATAGCTCAATTATCAAAATACAGATGAGCCTCCTAGCCTGTTAGGTACAGACCAATTTTTATTTATTATCTTGAATGTGCTCTCTTCTTCAGCTTTGCCCAGTCTCTCTTTTCCTCCCTTTTGTGGATAATTAAAAGTGGGCACTGAATGTGACCCAGTCAGAAAGGTGGTTTAATGAAGCATTGCTGTGGTGTCATTATTAATGTCACTGATGGTTTGGGCCACATATCTAGGACCAAATTCACCAGATGTTGGTATGGTGGGGCCCCACCCTATTCCTGATCTATCTAGTGGGCCGCAGCAAAATCTAGTGTATGTCAGTGGCTATGTGAGTTCTGTCAGGAAGACAGGTCCTCACTTATGAGCTGGAAGGCCGGTGATGGAGATTGAGTCATGCTGGTGTGTAAGTAGACACTGACCTTCCTTACACTTAGCTTGACGGACAGACTGTGTCATGTATTTTGTTCTCTGGCATCACTCTGGAGGCTGACATCGCATTTTACCGCAGTTGTACAAAGTAGGCTTGTTTTTGGTACTGGTACAGGACAGCAGCCCTTAGGCAAAGTCCTTTTTGACAGAAAAACCATGGAGTCAATGGGGTGCATGAGGAGCCCCCCAATTAGGGATCAATGGGTGCAGGTCCCAGCTCTGCCTCTGCCACCAGATGCCTAAAATAATGAGCAAGCTCTGCCTCTTATTGATCTCACTCTAGAGCTGGGATCAGCCTCATGGCCTCCATGTGCTGGTATTTAAGGATGGGGATTAAGGATGGGGCATGAGCTGAAGGAAAATGAGACAGGCCCAGCTCCAATAGGCCTGTGGCTGGCCTCTAAACCTACCCTTCTCAAAGCCACCTCGTTGAAGAGCCTTTTTCCTCCTCCCTGGTTCCATCCTCCTCATAGTCCCACAATAATCACAGGCTAGCTCACAACACACTGGAAGCAGGCTCTAACTTTTAATGGAAAGGGAAGCAAGTGACATTGCAGAGGTCCCTGCATCTAGGGGGACGAGGGACATTGCTGCAGTCCCTTTTGTAGATAGCATTCTTCCCTGTCATTCAAAAACATTGACTTTTGTTTTGCTGTGCCACAATTTTGACCCATTGCCCATATTTGATATTTAGATTATTTCCTTTTATGCCATGATGAACTTTGTTGCAAATCCAGGAATTTTTGTGCATTTGTTTAAATCCAGGAATTTTTGTGCATTTGTTTAAATTTGCATGCCTTTTTCATTTAAGAGTCAGAAATCACTGTTTCGGTTCAGAGCCTAACGTTATCACTTACTAGCTATGTGTCCAGGGGGGAAATTACTCAGCATTTTGTGCCTCAGTTTCCTCATCTGAAAAATGAAGATAAAAATATGACTTAACTCTGACTGGGAAGATTAAATAGGTACTGAATATAAAATGAGCAAATGAATTTCTAGAAGTGATTTTATTACCGTAGGTCAAGTGGTCTAGCGGTATTTAATGTGTTTGCTATACAGTAATACATTGAAGGAACCATGTTTTAAATTAAGAAAAACAAGTTCAAGTTTGATAGTCTAGTGGTGAAGGACTTACACCAGCAGTTAGCAAACTATTGCCTATGGGTTGTTTTATAAATGAGGTTTTACTGGAACACAATTGTGCCCTTAAAAAAAAATACATGCACATGCACGCACACACACACTAACATGTATATATATATATGTGTGTGTGTGTATATATATATATATATATATATTTTTTTTTTTTTTTAAATAAAGTGTACTAACCTTTAATTAAATGGCAGGCTGACAACTATGCCCTTTTGTGTATGTGTCACCTGTCACTACTCTTACACTGTCATGGCAAAGCTGAGAAGTTGTGGCAGAGACCACCTGGCCTGTAACACTAAAAACATTTACTACCTGACCATTTATAGAAAAATTTTCAACCTCTGGTTTGGAGGGAGAAAGGCCTGAGTATGAATCTGCAGTCTGCCATGCATGTTCTGTTTGGGTGGCATGGTGCTTTGTTGAAACATGACCCTCTTGATTTTTTTTTTTAATTTAATTTATTTATTTATGACAGAGAGAGAGAGAGAGATACAGAGACAGAGAGAGAACTGAACTGGGGGAGCTCCCAGTTCAGCATATGGGTCCACATGGGCTGAGCCTGGGATTCGATCCCTGGTCCCCGGCGCTGCAAAGTGAGCGCTTAACCCACTGAGCCATCCCGGCTTTCCCCCCTCTTGATTTTTTAAAGATTTATTTTATTGATGTTTGACAGAGAGAAACAGAGACAGAGAGAGACAGAGAGAAGGGGGAGGGCCCAGAGCAGTCTCCATAGTTGACAGCATTAGTTTTCCATATAGTTTCACTCCACAGGTGGACACGGGGCTGTGCAGGGCAGGAACTGGGCCGGGAGCCTCCCACGTAGGTCCCGGCAAGAATTGAGCTGGGGGCACACCCCAGTTCAGCATGTGGGTTCGCGTGGGTTCTCATGGGCCAGGGCCGGGATTCGATCCTCGGTCCCCAGGGCTTCAAAGCAAGCGCTTCACCCGCTGAGCCATCCCAGCTTTCCCTCTCTTGATTTTTTTAAATCTCATACTATCCAGGCAGATACAGGGCAAAGAGGTAATCAAAAAAACTTTAAAGGGTTCCACAAAGTCACAGCTGCTTAAATACAAAGTTTAAGGTGTGATGTGTGTATGTGTATGAGTATGTAGGCATCTGTGTGTGCATGTCTGTATGTATGTGTATGCATATGTGTATATGTGTGTGTAGCCAGAGGACCAGGGGAGTGGTCATTCTCCTTGAGCAATTTAGAAAGTTTTCTGGACTTTAAATAGCACTAATACTAGTAACATGACAGCTGTTGAGCAATGTTCAAAGTTGCTGGAGAAAGCAGGGTGATAGCCTGACCGTGGGAAACATGCACAGAAGGTCATCATAAGCTCTTCAGTGTGCCTGCTTGCCCAACAGGCAGTGGTATTGGCCCTCCCTGCTTTTGTCCCCTCCCCCTCCCTCTCCAATGCTGGAACCTGACTGCCTTCTGCACTCCTCACACGGCCTCAGGGAAATCAGGTTCCTCTCCTCATCCCGGTGACCAGAGTGCCATCATGTGCTCTCCAGTCCACAGCCCAGAGCCAGGGGTACTTGTCAGGTTCTGAGCACTATACTCTAAACTGGACATTGAGAAATGTAAAAACTCAGTGTGTGCTCTCTTCTTTCCTCCTTATAGCAACGCTGTGAAGCAGATCTTATTATCTTTATAAGTGATTGGGGTTTGATCTGTGTGACTCCAAAAGTTTGTTTTTTCTATTACACTAGAGAACCATGGTATAAACATTATAATTAAAGTTAAAGTGAGCTATACTCCAAATAAGAGGTAGGTAAATTCTATAAGAGTTGAGAAGGAAAAAGGGAAATCTTATATAGGTGGATACATTTGAGCTTGATCTTAATTTCATTGGACTAAGACAAGAAAATATGTTTTTCCTACAAATCTGAGGTCTTAGGTATAATTAGAGGGAAAAAGAAGAAGAAGAAGAAAAAAAAAAAGGCACAGAGCCAGAATATATTGGGTCACATTTGGGAGATGAATGACAATTTTTATTTAGCTGAAGAAAACAGGTTGACTTGGGCTGTTTAAGGAGAGGGCCAAGTACAGTTTTTGTTTCAGACCACCTCTCCAGAAGGACCCAGATGTTACTGTCTTAAGTGGTGACTTTAGGCATAGGTCCATCATAGGCCCAAGAGAATGATTAAGGCAGATCCGTCATCACTTCAGTTGGAGTCTTTCTCTTGGTTCTCAACGTAACCTAGCATCTGTTGCATTGGTTGATGGCAATGATAATCTAAGTGCCAGGAGGGCTAGGCTCTGGGTGACTCCTCTGCCCAGCATATCCTGCAAGGGAAGACTTGTTATTCTGCACTTCTCTTCAGAGAGGTCACAAGAACCAGGGAATAGGGAATAATAAATCCATAGCACTGAAAGGTGTTGACAATCTGTGTGTGGACAGCAGTTCCCAGCCTCCATGTCTGTTGGCTGAGGCCTCCATCAAACTCTTGTCGTCTAAGGGAGTGGAGACATTTCTCATGGGAGCTTCACGGTGGGACCTCGCCCAGGGTGTAGAACATAGACGAGCTTAGGAAGAGCTTGTCGACACAAGCTGAGCTCCCTGCTGCATAGATCTGAAGCAGTTCATTTTCAAAATAAAATTATCTGTGTGGATATTCAAGCTGGAGCTAGAGGAGATCAAAGGCCATTCAGCTCAGCCTCAGATAGTCAGATTTAATTGGTCTGGGAAGGAACCTGGCAATGGTGTATTTAAAATGCACTCCTGGTGATTCTGCAATGCTGTTGAGACTGAGTATCACTCAGATGTCATCCAGCCCGCGTTCTCTGAACTTGAGGATGAAGACACCGAGGCCCAGAGAAGACTATAGCTAGGAAGCCACGTGCTATGAAGTGAAATGCGGAAAATCTGCTGGCTACCTCTGGGTCTTTTGATTTTATGTTCCTCATTTCACCTTCCCCCACATGTGTCGGGAGAGAAAAGAAATTGAACAGTGGACCTGTGGTCAGGACCATACCCTTGCCCCCGGCTGACACCTCATTTTCCTGGGCTCTCTGTGATCCTGTGGCTACCTCCTATCTCTTTTCTGTTTCCCAAGTGACTGGGCTTCCATTTTTGTTTTACTTGATATAATGTCCCTTCTGGAATGTCATGTCTCTTTCTCCCATTCTTTCTCCTGGAAGCAAATGGGAAAGATTTATAGACCCTTGTAAAACCCCAGCCTTGTTTAGAAACTGCTTGTGATTGATTAAGTAATAAAAATGCTTTTAAGACAGGAAGGTAAATCTCCTTGCTAATTGCTCTGTGCTTTATGTTAGAACCTTGTGGCTCCTCCTCACTCTGCCCAGAGCTGGACAACTTGGAATTTCCATCACCCTGAAAAGTCACATTGGAGTCATTGTCTACAGCTTTTCTTCCAGGATTGAGACTGTTAAAAGACACAGACAGATAATTAATGGGCTATTAAACACCACCTCAAAGCGTTGGAAGCAAGAGAACAAATTTCTTCTTCCCTCTGAGTGTGAGTTCTGGCTCTCATCTGAGTGTAGGGACTAGAGCCAACCCCCGGTGGGAGGGAGGTCCAGATGGGAGTGAGAGGGGGATGACTTCTCAGCCTCCATCTGCCCCTTCCCTCTTTCTAACACAACAGCCTGGGTACCTAAGAGGTGGATAGAATACGAATCAGACTCATTGGCTTCAAGCCAGGAGGTAATGATGGCACTTGTGTCCCATGGGGAGGAAACATTCTTGGACGTGGGGAGAGGTCACAGGGAATGTTGGTGTTTGGTCTAGTGAGCTTGGATTAGATGGTTGGCTAACTGGGCCCTGAAGGAATATGACAGCACAGCCATCACCAAATGCATTGTCAGTTTCCATCAACATTGTATAATACCTTTATACAGCTCTCTGAAGCATTCAAAACTTTTTAAATGTGCAAGTAAGTGCACATGAGGTAATTAGACAGCTCTCCTTGGAACCTCTTCTGAGGAGGGCAGTTTGCAATCCATCTGGGAAGCCAAGGAAATATTATAGAGCTGAAGGCAGGAAGCAGGCCCTGAGGAAAGATGTGGTAGAATAAGGGAAATTTGGTCTTTGTCTTCGGTTCCTGGCACAGACTTAAGAAGTGTCCCCATTTTACTGATTAGAGAATGTAAGATTGAACAGCAGGAGGATGAACTTGCCCAAGGTTCCACAGCCACTGAATAGGAGACTCATGACCCAAACCCACACTGCCTGGCTTCAGAGGGCACCCCAAAAGCTACCATGCAGGCCATATGCTCTATCACAGGCTGGCTTCCATCTCCTAGGCATCCTGTACATGGGGCAGAGTGGAGGAAAAAGGTTCTTTGGTGGCTGTAATTATAGATATAAAGTGAATGGAGGATAGGTACATCTGAGAGATCTGAGTTGATTCAAGGGATACTGAAAGCACTTCATGGAGGGATGGTCTGAATAACACCCAGGTGAGGTGCCAGGCTCCTGCACAGGTGGTATAAGGTATAAAGGCTGCTCAGAAGGTTGTTTCCAGATCTCAGTCCCTGGTGGAGAGGAAGCACCCATTTGGAGATGTGGATCCTGTGGGCTGGGAAGGAAGGGAAGTGGTTGTTGACCACTTCCCCATGTCCTGGGGTGGACAATGCGGTACGTGGCTGAATAAGGCTAGGGCCAACAGAGCCTAGCTTTGTTGAAGTTGTCTCCATTTGGAGGGCAGATCTTTCATCTATTTGCCCATCTTCATAGAATGCCAAGTTAGAGGCAAGTGCCCACATAGATATGTCACAGTCATAACAACCATCACCATATGAAAGGACCTGTAGAAGTCTCATTTGTTGGCCTCAGTGGGCTTGGGTAAGCATCTCCTTCCTCTTTGTCCTGCTGTGATCTGGCAGCAGCATTGCAGCACTGAGGGAAGGTGATCCAGTGGGGTGTAAACTGTAGCAGAGTCTTCACCACCCCTCCATGCCACCCCCCGCCCAGGCCCAACTTGTTCCAACCACTTCTGGGCATAGCCGGACCATTGGTCTTTCTTGGTATCTATAGACCTCCTTGGGAAGAATGGTGTGCTTCTTTTTTCCAAGCTATGTCTTTTGGCATCCAGTTGTGTATCAGAAGTTAATTTGCGTTTCTCAAAGGTGTTGACTTATAAAAGTTTAAATGAAATGATATTCCTAGTGGAAAGGGAAATAAGAGACAGTTTCCTCCTCCTTGTATATGAAGTATGCAAAAGCTTCATCTCCAAGAGTGTGTACACAGATTGATTAATTTACAGCAAATATTTTTTTAATATGTCCTCTAGTAAATGGAGGTCTACTGAAGGTGTTTATGCAGGGAGGTAATATGCTTTTATTTGTGAATTTTTGTTGAACACCTGAGGACTATAATTTGTGCTCTCTGCTTGATTGTGATGCCCTTGAGAGTAAGGAATGGAATTTTCCTTGCTTTTGCATCTCTAGAACCTAGCAAACATGTGCTGGTTACTTACTTGCTACTCAACAAATCTCGAGTGAATGAATGAGAAGGGAATTGTCTGCCAGGGCAGGCAGGAATGGGGTTGGGGTCAAAGGCTGTAAATTAGAAGCTGGAAAGGGTTAGCATCAGGGGAAGAAGCCAGGGGGACTCAAACACAAGGCCAGGGTGTATGAGCTATAGACATGGGCTATGGGAAGGGAGGAAAATGGGTGGTCCCAGGATAAGTTGTGCAAGTAAGATGGGCTCTTATTTCTATGGTCTTGAGGGGGCCTCTAGTGGAGAGCAGAGCTGTCCAGTATGACTTCCTAAACGATGGAAATGTTCTTTATTTACATTGTTCAATATGGTGGCCATTAGCTATACGTGGCTCTCAAGCGCATGTAATGTGGTTAAAGGGACTGAGGACCTGAATTTTACGTGAAAGCACATGCAGCCATACTGGACAGTCTACTCTATTATCTCCAAATTATGAGGAGTGGTTTTGTGAGTCCAGGAAAAAAATAGGAGAGAAACCAGAGGGAAGAGTATTTGCTATGTCAAGTGATAGCAGCAAGAAATTCTACAGTGAGATTTCAGGTTTGGTCTGTTTGTGTAGGTGCAAACTTGGTGGACAAGAAATACAATCTCAGTATCTCAAAAACTATTTTTCATATCCTGACCTATAGGCTGACTTGCAGCTGGAGTCATTCATTCATTAGTTTTATGGTCAAAAATGAAATGAAAGGACCAGAAATGCTGGGTTTTTTTTGGCAGATATTTGTGTCCAGGTGAGGACATTGTCCATTTCTCCATCCAATTCTTCATGCAAAGATGTGTGGATGAGGTATCACTGGGGAGAGACAGAACCTAAGCCAGCCAAACCAAGCTGGGCTTTCCATGAGCACTTATAGCAAATTAACCTGAATTTGCTTTGACAGAGGGAGGGTTTTATTTTGCTGGCATCGTGTACTTGTAATAAAACAGCTCTTTTAAATAAAAATCAATGACAACTCTAAATATACTATAGTCCATGTTGCAGCATTAATAAAACTTACTATGCATTAAATCCAACTTTACTATGCAATGTGCACTATTTATAGCTTGTATTTCAGGCCTGATCATGCTTACAATGGCAAGTGAAATGGCCTCAAACAGCTGTCTGATGGTGTGAAATAAGCATAGATACAGGGTAAATAAAACTCAGATGAACACTGAATGTTCTCTCTGTCTCTTTTAAGATTTATTTTATTGTTTGTGAGAAGGAGAGAGAGAGAACAGGGAGAGCCCAGAGCAGTCTGTATAGTTGTACATCATTAGTTGTGATATAATCTCATTCCATATAGGTAGGTATGGGGCAGCAGAGAGTGGGAACTGAACTGGGGGCCTCCCACATGGGAGGTGAGAACCTTTACCACCATGCTATCCCAGTGGTTACCGGTTGCATTGCAGTTCGGTATATGGGTTTGCAGAGTCCAGGGCTGGGAATCAAACCCCAGACCTCACGATTACAAGGCAAGCACTCAACCGCCAAGCTATCCTGGCACTGCCCCCCCCCCCACCGCTTTTTATTTTATAGTTGGGATTTTGTATGAATATCAAATAAGTTGCCTTCTTTTGCTTCTCTCTCCTTATCCATCAGATTCACAGAATCTTTTTCACATATAGGATCTCCCCTTGGCCTGTTGTGCTCTCTCATCCACTAAACTTCTAGTATAAGACTCACTTTCCTGAGAGACCATGGGACAGCAGATTTCTAGTACATGTAGTTAATAGGTTAATAACTTTCAGGAGACCCAACTTGGCCCATATTTAGAATATAATAATGGCTTGTGCTTTAATTGGTTTTTCCTCATTTGGGGGCCATGGGGACACCATTTCCTCAAATCCCCAGTAGGAAATGGTTAGAGTAAGCATGGAATTCTGTTTCAGCCAGACTGAAAGTGAAAGGTCCTTCTAGGACAAAACACAGATCTCTCTTGTTTCCCACAAACGGGGTGGGGGTGGGGGTGGGTACAAATGAAGCTCCCCTATGCCTGCTACAGCACCAAAGCTAGTCCCCAGAGAGACTGTGTCAACTGAGTCATCAACAGCTACGTTTGCCACATTGGTTAGGCAATCATGACAATGTGGCTCTTTTATGGACAGAAGGACCTAATGTTTTCATCTAATTAGCTTGGTTTCAATGAATAGTGAAGCAATGACCATGCACAGTACTCTGGGGAATGACCTGATGGCTTTCACACTTTCTGAATCAAATGACTGAAAGGGACACAAGCATAAATCTTGGTTCTTGTGTGATGACCTTGAAGTCAAGGCCTTTTTTTGACTATGCATCTCAGGGCCTCTTATTGTATAGGAGATGCCTCACTGATGTTTGATGAAGTAATGTGAAAAATTCCCAGAGCTTTAACTAAGATTAGAAAGGGCTTCCTGAGGCAAGAATACAGTTGGATAACATGTATTAAATGTTTTCTCTTCTGTACGTCTTGAAATTGCTCCTCTCCTTTTCTGTGAGGATTGTACCTAGGTTTTATTATTTGAATGAAATGGAGAGGGAGAAGGGGGAAGAGGACTCATGCTTCCTTTTTGTTTTGTTTTTGTTCTGAGTGCCTACTGTAAAGCAAACCACATTACCAGGCTCTTTTATAAACATCGCTCTCGTTAGTCTCATTTGTAGGTGTGAAAAGCTAGGCCCAGAGAGGTTAAGAAACATGTCAAGTTCACATTGCTCAGGCAGCATTGAAACCATGGTTACCTCCCTCTAAAATGGATGTTTTTTTCATGAGGTGCGGACAGCAGGAAATGTGGGCTAAATGAGACAACAACTACACTGATCTTGCATGTTGACTGGCTGAGGAGTTCTGGAAGCCCTTTTGGGGCTGTCCTAAATGAGCTGTACCCTCTCTGCCTTCTCCTGGGAGCCTCTGTGACTTACATTTATGGGATGGAAGGTGTAGGTGGAATTCAGCTCCTTACATTCTCAAGGAGAGCTGTGAGCCCCTAGTTGATGAATTGACCTGGTGGTAGGTTCCCTCACACATAGAGACCCAAACCTTAGGAGGTCGGTGCTTTGCTTAACCCCAGCGATAAAGCAATTCCATGGTGATGAAAGAGGTAAGAGGTTTAGGTTCCGGTCCTCCTTGGGCAGTTGCTTAGAGGTGGTGATGGTGATGAATGGAAGGCACGTTTTAGTTGCTTGCAGCCTCTGGCTTTCGCTTCCTGGACAGCTGGATAGTAGCACCCCCTCCTGTCTTTGTGATGAGTTCCTCCAAACATCTGGACCAGAGGTTCTGACAGACCTTGGCCACAGGAACTCATGTGACCTGCAGTGACTTTTCTTGCTCTTCCCTCAACCCTCCCTCTCTTGACCGTTAGGGTAACACCATGTCTATACCATAGACAGCTTTGTAGGTGTGAAATTTGGTCCTTTTATTCTAAAATTTAGAAAGATGGGTGTCTTTTAGAACAAGCAGCGTGGCTCGTGGGGAAGCACACAGATTTGGGAGTCAGATAGACCTGTATTTGAATCCAATTTACATCATGTTTTCTAATGACCTGAGATTTCTGAGCATTGGCTTCCTCATCTGGGAAACAGGGGCATGAGTCCTACCCAGCAGGGTAGTGACACCAGATATCCCCTGTATAAAACTTACAGCCACATGCTAGACCCTGGCTCAATATGATAATTTCCAGAAGACTAAAAGCCCAGACTCCAAGATCTGATGGCCCTGTTTCAAATTCTGAAACTGTCATTGCCCAGCTGTGTAAGCTTGAACCAGTGTCTTAGCCTCTCTGACTCTCAAATTTCTTACCTGTAATTTAGTGGTAACTAGTAATCTAGCCAGTAATAACCATCTTCCAAGGTCTATGTGAAGATTACATGACATAATGTATGAGGGGGTTAAGCCTAGAACTTGGTATATAGAAGGCAGTCAGTAAACGTTAATCTGTTATATTGCTAATATTGTTATTGTCACTATTGTAAGTATTCAGTACACTGGTAACAATCTATGCCATGCTGTCTCAAAGTTCTCATTTAGGAAAGAGCATCTCAGTCCCCAGCTGTCAGGGCTGTGGGCCACCCTCAGCCTGAGCTCATAGCTGAGTCCTGCTCCTCTTCTCACCCGTGGTTAAACTCCCTCCTGCCCTTCCAGCTCCAGATTGCCCTCTGTTGTAACCGTAGCATAACCGCAGCCATTTCTCTGTCCAATTTTACTTCCCTCACCCTTCACTACAGACATCGGTTTTCTCTGAATGTTCTTCCCAGCCTGGCCTCACCTTTCAGCCTTCTGTGCTGACTGCATTGTCCAGTGTTGAAAAGAATCCTGCTAAGTCATTTTAGCTGAAATCCCTCATCCCTGATATCTGACCACCCTTGATATCTGATGAGGGTCCTCACCCCCACCACCTCCCAGGTGATGTCTGATCATCCTGCAGTACTCCTGATAGAGGTCAGTTTAGCCAGAATGTCCCCTTATGCCTGATGTTTCCTCTGAGCCATTTTCCATCCACTGACCCCTACCCTGGTTTTTGGCTATAAATTCCCACTTTTCCTTGTTGTAATGGGAGCCAAGCCTGATCTTGTTCCCCTACTGCAAACCCCCATTACAGTAGCCCTCCCTTACACAAAGCCAGTCTTACTGTTCTTTAACAAGCACCATGAATAATTGTTTCCTTAACATTACTGTACTCTAGAGTTGCTAGAGTCTTGTAACAAGCCTCCTACATGAACACCTTAGAATCTTCTGTTCCAGGAAACCCAGCCTAATAGATTATCTCATTCAGAGTTTGAATCTTCTTTACAACAGAATAGAAACAACCCCCAAACTTCATGAAAGGAGCTCTCTCCACCTTTAAGGTGCAGACTCTTTTGCAGACAGTCCTAATAATAAGAAAATTCTTAAAAATAGTATCCAACATTTATGTAGATATTTATGCTTTACAGAAAATTTTCATATATCTTATTTCTCCTGAGCACCACAAAATCTTGCCAAGGCAAATCTTAACGATATCCTTATTTTATAGAAGAACAACTCCGGGAAAATCAAAGAAATTAAGCAGTTTGCCCAAGATTACTTAAGAGATTGCAATTAGAGGCATATATAACCAAATTGGCCCACTGATAATTTTTTAAAGTTAATGTATACTTTAAAAAACTTAATTTGCTTGACTTTAGTCTTCTTCATCGAACTACGCTGTCACCACACCTTATCCTTCTAATGGGTCACTTCACATTTAAATCACCTATCTGGCTTCAGAATAATTTGAATTCACAACATCTCACACATAAATGAAAATAGGATTCAACCTTTGACATCCTAACTTTAGAGTCCCTGGACCTTTTGGCACACCATGCCATCTGTTTTTAACTCCTATATATGTACTATTTCTGGGTCACACCACAAAAGTAGAAAAATCTACCTTGCATGTGACAACCTTTGAATTATTCTAAGACCTCTGCCCATTTCTGATAGAGTTCCTAAAACCCTTGAAGTTTCCTAAGATGAGAACCATAAAGATATCTTTCATGTTAATGAGACTTTTAGACTTCATTTAAGGGGAGGGGCTGGTTGCCAGGACAACCAACCTTGTAATTAGAGGGTTGGAACTTTTAGTTCCACACCCTGACCTCTGGAAAGGGAGATGAGGCTGGTGATTGAGTCAATCACTTAATAGCCAATGATTTAATCAATTGTGCCACCATTAAAACCTAAAAGGACGAGATTTGGAGAGCTTCTGGGTTGGTGAGCACTTGGAGATGTGGGCAAATTGTGACTCAGAGGTTATGGAAACTCCATTCCCTTTCCCCACACCCTTGCCCTATGCATCTCTTCCATCTAGTCCTTCCTGAGTTATATCCTTTTATAATAAACCAGTTGTTAGGGCTGAAGGGTGAGATGGTGGGAGGAGGAAAAAACAGGACAAAGCAGCAGCCCCAGGTACCTCCCTGAAGAGAAAAGCCTGCAAGGACTTTCCGCTCCACCCTGAGGCAGTTGGGACTTGGCCAGATTGTCCACTAAACACGCCCAACCTAGATGCTAATACTTTCTGATAGCCCTCCTTCCCTCCCTTTTCTGGTTCTACTGATACCTGCCTATAGAAAGCTCTCCCAGCCCCCAGAAGGGGCCGACGCGGTCTTTTCCTCTTTCGGTGTCAGTCTGGTCATTTTTCGGCCATTTCTAATAAACTCTCTTGCTAAACCAGAACTCAGTATGGTCCTTCTTCAGTGAACCTTACACCAGTAATCTAGTAAGTAAAATGTTTCTTTTAATTTCTAGAGCCACTCTATCAAATATATAAAACCCATGGGGGTGTCATGGAGACCTCTGATTTGTAGCCAGTCAGTCATAGGCCAAGTTACAACTTGAAGCTGTGGTTAACATCTGAAATGGGGGTGGTCTGGTGGGACTGAGTCCTTAATTTGTGAGCTCTGAAACTATCTCTGGGTAGTGTCAGAACTGAGTTGAATTATGGGACACTCGGTTGGGGTCAGAGAATTTTTAGGTGGTGTGAGAAAAACCAGCACTCATTAGATTTGAAATCAGAATCATATTATGATTATGTGTTATATTGGGTCCACTTATCTGGATGGACTCCATTTTTGTAATCATGCTCTTTAAAAGGGCCCTTGAACTTGTTCTGATTGTCTGGAATGTGATCTGACCAGAGCAGAGTGGTTGAACTACAATCTTGAGTTTAACATCTGGTCACATAACTTCACAGATCTCTTAAGTGTTTAAGTATTCTACTTAACCAGGAGAAAGGAGGCTCATGCGAGAATGTGTTTCTCCTTTATTATCTCACTTAAAGTTCACACGTTCAAATACGGTCTGACCGTAAAGAGAGAACACCCAACATGTCTATAAAAACAAAATCAGCATCATAAAACAATTATGGATTCATGTTTTATTTTTTGCCATGCTGAGGGAGGCGTGGTTATCTCTGTGCTCCTAAGTTGAAATTATAATGCTTTCAAAATCCATGTTAACCTTTTGGAGGAGCATTTGCAGAATTCTACCGCGATTGGGGTCCAGCGGCACTGTTGTTTGCGCTGGCTCCATTTGCAAGAAGATAATCACAGGAGCTAACAAGTGTTCAGAATTTGCTGGGTGCCAGCCACTGTGCAAAGCATGTTCCAGATACTTTCTCATTTGATCCTTACCACAACTCTGAGGAGGAAGGTACAATTACGAAGTGCCTCGGTCAAGGTCACACAGCTCTTAGGAGGAACTGCCAAGCTGTGAATCCTGGCAGTGGTCATCCTCAGTAATAATGTGGATGTTTGTAACTTTTAATTGGCTGAGCTTATCATGCAGTTGGTTCTGTACTTGACCAAGAAACAAGGCTATCCTATGTATTTATAGAAAAAAAAATGTATTTTAAGTGTAGATAATATACAAAATTATATTAATTTCAGGTATTTCACATAGTTATTCAATGTTTATATACCTGATAAAGTGATTACCACAACGAGTCTAGGTAATCTGATACCGTACCAAATGATTACAGCATTATTGACTATATTCCTGGTGCTGTATGTTACATCCCCATGGCTTACTTATTTTATAACTGAAAAGTTTCCCGCAGATGAACATTCTCAAAGAGCCTGAAGGAGCACACTGTGTGTCAGGGGTTTAACTCTGTCCCCTGCCTGCGCTGTATTTTCTTACTTCTTATCTGACGTGCATTCTGAATTCTAAGTAATTAAGAACCTCCCTCCACTCAAGTCCCAGAGTAAACATTATTAGATATATTTTTAAAACATTATAAGAAAGAGGAAGAAGAAAAAGGGAGGGGGCAAATGGAGGAAAATGTGATCTGGTATTATAAGAATTACTTTGTCACTTCATTAAAAAATTTTCCTTTCGAGGCACAAGTTCAAGAAATCCAGGCAGAGACTTGGTCTTTTATAAAAGAAGTTGGCAGGGCCACTGATTGCTAATATCCTGTGTATTACCTAAGCAAGGTCATGACCAATTTTGTAAACTGCGTTAGAGGATGTGGCTGGGCATATAGGGAAACATGAAATGATTCTTTGTGAAGTCCATTTCCAAGCAGCTTGTATAAACACTCCTCATGGCTTCAGGGGCCCTAGTCAATGGTGAACACTCCCAGTGCCATACCCATGGGAGGTACCTTGTTATTGTTGGCGGCCCCTATGGAGAAGCATTTTGAGGGTGTCTTTCCCACATAGGACAACTTGGCTTAAGGAAGAAAGCCCAGAGCCATTTAAAATTGTTGACACCGTTATTTTTATGGAATAAAATAATACTTGCTCAGCATTGCCTGTGGTTTCCTATGTCCAAAATTATACACTTAGTACAGTTGATGTGATTTGGGGTGAAGGTTTCCATAGCGCCTCCTTCCCCTGGCCTTGGCACGCCTCCTTTGTCCCCAGTTACGTTTATAGAATGTTTGCAGAGCTGTCCTCCAGCTCACAGGTTCACTTTTCCTACCAAACATGAGTAGATGTGTGACTTAGCCTTTTACAGAACAGGAAAGCATGTTAAGCTTTGGGTTATCGGTGTCTTTGTTTCCTGTGACAATTGGTGACTCCTTAAGAGGAAGCAAATGCGTCCTTGCTTCCCAAGGAGATTTGGGATGAGAGGTGAGGGCAGCGGGCCCGGAATAAAGTTTACGTGATGGAGGGAAATGGAAACTTGTTCCTAAAATACTGATTGGGTCTCATATGACTCTGTAGGAAAAACATGACACCCTGTTTCTCTACCAAGAGCCTGATTTCTCCATCTCCATCCAAGGCTTGTTTCCATGGTGAGAACTATGGGGGCGGGGTAGGGGGTGGCCCTCTGGTCTTCCTGCCAACGGGATGTAAGTGCTGGGTGTCCTGTCCTCGGCTTAGTTCAGTGGAGATGTGTATAGACTGGATCCCGGGGTTTGGATTCCAATCTCATCTTCTGTGTCCTTGTCGTAGGCATGTTGGGCAGGTTGAGCTCTCTGTTTTCATTTGCTCATAATAATAATTGCTACAGAAGACCGTGTCCAAAGAAACTCAAGCAACACACCGAGATCAGGGAGAACACAGCTTTATTACGTGGGTGGGCCCAGTAGGATAATTCCCAAAGACTGACCCCCCCCCCGACCAACTGGGGACTTTTACTTTTATAGGGCCTATCATGGGGCTCAGGTATTGGTTACGTAGTTTGAAAGGATGTTGGTGAGAAAGTCCCAGCCCTCAAGGGTCGCCATGTTGGGCGGTGACCCGGGTGGGGCACCATTTTAGCTCAGGTGGTGAATTTCCTTATATGGAATTTTACCTATCAATAATAACAATAATAATAACAGTGATAGGTTTAGTGCTAGAAAGTACTAAGCAAGCAGTGGTGTGAAAATCAAAACAGACCAGAATCTGAATTCAATCTTTGCCAGTTACTATTTTTTGAACTTGAATGGATTAATTGATCTGTAAAATGTGTATAATAATAATACTGATAATATCAACTGTTCCATAGCACTTGGGGTGAGAATCGATAAAGATAATATATGCTCTGTACTTAGGATAGTTCCTGACATACGAGGGCTGTCCAGAAAAAATCCAGCCATAAATGTCTCTATTTTTTCATATTTCATAGCTGAATACTTTCTGGACAGTCCTTGTTTAAGTAAGTACTGAATAACCGAGGGTCCGAGGAAAGGGAGTGTGTGTGTGTGCATGTGCACACGTACATGCATTCAGATATACGCTGCCTTGTCTTACCTTATAATATGGCACTGTCTATCTTTCTAGGAGGAATGGATTAATACTTTACATAAGGCATTTAATTAAAAATGTGTCATCACCTCATTAACGTCTTCTCCAGGGATGCAGGGCATCATTATTCTCTTTCATTAATAGAAGCATCGCGCGTGCCTGCCCTCAAGGCCCGCACGCCTGCCTGTAGTGGCAGGTGTGGAAAGAGGCAGATGATGGGGAGGGGGGCCGGCTTTGGTCTTGCCCTTCGAGGTCCCACTTCAACGTGCCAAGGAATACACCTGTCCTACGCTCTCCCAGTTCTATTTCTTTCCAAGCTCAGCCCTCTTGGGGTCTGACCCTGCTCCATGGTGGAGAGCCAGGGCCTAGGCACCTCAAAGGCTGCTTAACTCCTCACTGACTAGATATTAAGAAAGGATGTGCAGCCCCCCAGTCATCCCCAGCCCTACAGTTCCTTTCAAATTAAGTACAAGGAAGCAGAAACACCCACACAGGGACCCTAGAAGAGGGGCCGTGAATTATTCATCTCACGTCTGGGCTTGGGGCTCACAGTGCCTCCTCTTTCCATCCTGAAAGGCAGCCAATGAGAAAGGCATCTTATTCACTGGTGGAATTACTGCATATGAATGGCGGCAGGATCCATTTCAAAGCCACACTCAGAATTGGCCTATTAAAGAGAAGCAGTCCAATTTGTTTCAGGAGGGACGGGAGAAAATGAATGGGGGCTCCTCTGTCTCGACCGGCTATTTAAAAACTTTGCTCCTCGCACAGCCACTGTTTTAATTAAATCAATAATTATGTTTTATTGAATTCAGTGTTCTTCAGCGAACATCAGCGCAGAGCCTCGCTGCCTTTTGAAAACTTAATTTAGGCCAACAGCGGGTTGGGAGAAGGAGGGAGGCGGGGCTGGTTATGGATGGAGGATGCAGACAATAGGGAAGGGAAATGGCTATTTAATAGGCACCTGTTAGAATGTCTCCCCAGAAATACCGAGAGAGGCACCCCTGGGGGTCCAGCTTCAGTTCCCTGAGAAGCTGATAGATTTTTCTTCTGGGGGGTTGTGGGGTGTGAAGTGAGATTACACTTTATACCCAAGCTTTACAATAGCAGTTTTTATTCTGGCTCCAGGGAACCGTCATTACCCCCAGGCACCTGGTGGAAGTATCCTCTTGTTTCTAGTCTAGCCAGCAGCTCTGCAAGTCTGTCATAGCAGGAGAGAGAGCCTTTGGTCTCTTGTTTTAAAAACTACATTCTTATGCTAGATTGGCGATTATGACAGTCACCTCCTAACTGGTGCTCCTGGCTGTGTTCTGGGGTGTCCCTTAACTGCAGACACTCAAACTAAACTATCTGAAAAGTAGGTCCTATCCAGACACCCTTCTCCTTCCTCTCTTCAGAGGCTGCCTGGTGCTCCAGGTCAGAAACTCATTTGCATAATTCTAGCCAGGGAGGTGATATGAATAAGTGAGCAGGCAGTGGGGACTGTGGTAAACTGGTAAGAAGTACCTCTTGGTCTAAAAGGTCTGGCTGAACCTCAGCTGCAGCCCATTCTTGACACGTAGAAACAGAGCCTCATGCTGCCAGGTATCTTGGTTTTCTTTTGTCAAGAATGCCTAGAAATCCTGACTTTTCTGTGAAATCTGTCAAATTTTAAATATTGGATATTGTAGTACCTAAAATGATTTATTCAAAATATTCACCATCCCATTTTACCAGGCCCAGCTTGGCAGGAGGAATTATACTAAGCAGCCCATTGACACAGGGTTTGTTACTTGATAAATACCAATGAAATGAGAGTGGAATTGATGTGGACCATTGCTGAGCATCTTTAAGAGCCATTGCATGGCTCTGCCATCCCTCTTTCCCCTATTCTACAACAATTCACATCCCAGATATGGCCTGTTTCCTCAGCCTTTGTGTTAAAATGAACAGGAAGTTGGGGTCAACCCACAGTGGACATGAACGTGAGCAAGAAAGAAATATGGTCAAGAGCCACAAAGATTATCAGTCATTTGTTACTCTATATAAGCTGACAGATATATCTACTGTTTTTTTTTTTTAATTGGGTAACATGCTGAACACAAAAAACCCTAAACCTATGAGTCATCAATTTTCAAGCTGTGTTCTGTAGAGAGCATCCAACTTTCTTTTCATGACACATGCAGGCTCAATGGGCTTGATTTGACCCCAGCTCTGCACTACCCATGTCACACTCCTTGCAGGTTGCTATGCACAATGGGTGCTTTGCGTATGTCTTCACATATGGTAGCCTGAGTTTGGAACATCCTCCTCCTCTTTGGCTAAATCCTTGACCTCAAGATGCAGGTCAAGATATACCTTCTTTGAATCAACCTTCTGGCCCTTACTCCTTTCCACTGTTAGGCAGGTTAGGTTCACCTTCCACTTGTATTAAGAAACTTTGCTCTTTCATACTTCTTATGACTGATTATTATAAAGTTTTTTGTTTAAAAAAAAAAACGTTACCACTGGAAGTATGAGCTCCTTGAGGACAGGGTCTGTACCTGTTTTGTTTATCACTGGAGCTCCACAAATGTTAAGTGAATGAATGCAAGTTTTCCCAAGAAGCAGAAAATGGATTAATGTATCTCTCAGGGTTCTAAGTATAATTGCATATATTCCTGAATATAATAGATAGTACAAAATCCCCAAAAGAAATCTGAGATGTTCTTAGGCATTAGCAGACTAGGATTTTATGTCAATTTAAGGCAAATTTTTAGAGAGGGGAAAATTAAATTTAATTCAGATGGGGCATAGAAATATGCGAAGAGTTGGGAAGACAGATCAAGATGACATGGCCCGTGACCCTGCAAAAGCTCACACAAAAGATCATGATGAGTACATCTTATAGGTGGGTGAAATATTCTAGCTCCCTAAATAATGCATTATCTTTCAGGAGAGAAATAAGAGTAACTAGTGAATGGTGAGGCAAAATAAAAAATATAGAAGCAGATACCCCATAGGGCCAGTTTAAGCCATTTCTCAAATTAGGTGGCTCTCTTTGACTTCCAACCTAAACTTCTGTTATGTAGGTAGACAGGATCATTTATGGTCTGATAAAAGCTACCTCTTTCAGTACCTTCGGTATGGTCTCAGGAACCATGAGCCCTCTAGGGAGAAAGGAGAGAAAGATTTATCGGGGAAGCCGGGATGGCTCTGTGGGTTGAGCTCTCGCTTTGCAGCGCCGGGGACCAGGGATTGAGTCCTGGCCCCGGCCTGTGTGGACCCATATACTGAACTGGGGAGCGCCCCCAGTTCAGTTCTCTCTCTGTCTCTGTATCTCTCTCTCTCTGTCAAAAACAATAAAAAATAAAAAATAAATAAATAAATAAAAAAGATTTATGACTCTTCTCTTTGGAGGTTCTACAATCCTAGAACATTTCTGTTGACTTGAAGAAGTTTTTACAGGGATTGTTGTAAGGCAGTGGTCAGCAAACTGTGGCTCGCGAGCCGCAGTTTGCCAACTACTGTTGTAAGGGAAAGAGTCAGGGTCCCAATAGTGCACCTAAACATGAGGGGAATGAGTTATGGTCTGGGGTGTTCTTAATGCTAGGTCCCAATTATTCCAGAAGGGTGAGTCGCTGAAGCTCTTTTGGACTGGGCTTCCCTGATGGGTGACACTGTTTTGAGCTCAGTGGCTGAGCATGTAATTAAAAAAGCTGCAATATACAGGTCTGCAACTATTACAGTCTCTGGAAGGACCCAGGAACATCATTGCAACAGTGGATAATGGTTGAGGAACAGTAGTTCTTTCTGGACAGAACCAGTTTAACAATGACACTATTCAGAAACCATAAAAAAAAATGGTAACCAAAAATTGACATCTTCCAGTGGGAAAACTCATTTACTCACGGAACTTCTAATGACTACTGAGGACTGAGAAGCTCCTAGTTTCTCAGATGGCTCGTGAGCAGTAGCATGGATATGTGCTAAGTAGAGATTAATTTTCTTCTTACTAATATTTGCCAGACATGATTCCAGATACTTTACATGTACTGCTTATCACAATTCTTCAAGGGAGGTACTGTCATCATTTCTATCACCATTCTAACAAATGAGAAATTGGAGGTACAGAGAAGTTAAGTAGTTTGCCCAAGGTCACACAGCTGGTAAGTTTTTGTACCACCCTTCAAATCTAGGCAAAGTGAAGACAAATATTAAAGCACTAACTGAGATAATATAAGTAGCTACATTCATCCCTGAAGCTGATGAAAAGGGTCATGCAGGTTACATTATTCAATAATTCATCTCAAGTCAATGCAGTCTTACAAACAAGCTTGTACTGAACAACACCCTTATTTTTTTTCAGTTATTACACAAACTCTAGGGATTCAAAGGACAAACCACATCTTTTCCTCGGGGAGTTTTTGGCCGAAAGCGATTGTGTGCTTTGTTTCTGTTCAGGCAGCAACTTTAAAACTGGTGGGGAGACAGTCTTTTGGAGGAAAACCACACCGACAAGTGAAAAGCAGCCCTCGGCAAAGGAAAACAAGCAACCCCACTGCCAGAAGGCACTTGTGTGATAGGAAGCCTTTGGCAGGGCGGGGCCCGGGCCCCCTGTGAGGAGGCACTCCAACAGTGATATGTTTAAAAGCTCCTTTCATTAAGGTGTTTTCATACTGTGACCACTGGTGAGAGCTCTCTTGCAGCTCAGAAGCCTCCGTGATGTGAGGCTAAGTGGGTGCTCAGGAAAATCAAATTAATTTGTTATCTTTAGGGAGTATTGTGTAGCTGTGTGTGTCTTAGTATGTTTCGGCTGTTAGAACAGAAAACCGTAGACTGGGCGGTTTCTAAACAGTAGAAATGTATTTCTCACAGGTCTAGAGGCTGGAAGTCTGAGATCATGGTGCTAACCGATTTGGTGTCCTATAGGAGGGAGCCTGCTTTCATCTTCTCACTGGGTCTTAGTGGAAGGAGAGAGGGAGCTCTCTGGGAGCCACTCATCCCATTCATGAGGGCTCCACCCTTTGACCTAATCACCTCTCAAAGGCAATACTACCAAATATCATCACTTTGAGGACTAGGTTTCAACATATGAATTTTGTTGAGGGGACACATATGAACATTCATTCTGTAGCGATGTGTGTGTATATATGAGAGACAGACAGATGCCTTCAACCAGAGGAATTCATAGAGCTTAGTTAGCTTCCTAGAGTAGTGCGTGGTTGGGGAAGGAGGAAGCAAGTTTAGAGCAGAGGTTGGCAATTTTTTTTTTTTTTTTAATTTAAAGGCCTAGAGAATAAATATTTAAGGATTTGCAGGCCCTACAGTCACTGTTGCAACTACTCAAGTCTGCCATTCTTGTGTGAAGAACAGTGGCGGACAATAGGTAAATGAATGACCAAGGCTGTGCTTCAAGAAAACTTTATTTACAAATACAGGCTGTGAACTAGGTTGTGCCCGTAGGCTGATTCCTACATGAGAGCCTTTAGCTCTAGACCCATCAGAACTAGATGGGGAAGAAGGCCCCCAAACTTCATGAAGTGATAACTCACGAAGCATGCAAGTGGGAAGGTGGGTGTGATTAGAGGGTTAAAATATATTTTTTGAATGACTGGAATTTGCCATGGGCTTTGGGCAGAGTTAAGGCAGATGTGAGGCTAGAAACAACTTTTTATTTTGGAGCAATTTGAGGTTTACGGAAATGTTGCAAAGATATTACAGAGAGTTCTCATAGTCCCTTCATGCGCTTTCTCTTTATGTTATCATCTCACATTATTTTGGTACAATTTTCAAATCTAAGAAACCTATATTGGCATATGACTGTAATAAAAATAAAGGTATATGTTTGATTTTTGTCTTCAGTTCCTGGCACAGATTCA
>PVKE010003467.1:51530-72167 GCA_004027555.1 Craseonycteris thonglongyai
GATCGAATCCCGGCTCCGGCCCAGGCAGGACCCACGTGCTGAACTGGGGAGTTCCCACAGTTTGGTTCTCTAACTGTCTCTGTCTCTGTCTCTCTCTCTATCTGTCAAAAAGTAAAATAGAAATAACTATGCACTGAAGACAAAAAGATAATTTCTCTCTATAAATGTGAAAAGATAAAAAAAAAAAAAAAAGAAAAAAGAAAGCTTCAGAAAAGGGGAGGGGGTGCTGGTTGCCGTGTGACTAGAGGGTTGGGACTTTCAGCCCCAACCCTGACTTTTAAGGAAGGAGGGGGCTAGAGATTGAGTTCAATCACCAGTGGCAAATGATTTAATCAGTCATGCCTACCTAATAAAACTTTGATACCTGGGCACCGCATTAGCCGCTGACATTGAAAGGGGGGATAGCCTTTTGGGACTGAACCTTTAACCCACAGGTTTTGGGTTACCTGTGGGTATTTAGTGTCAAAATTGAATTGATTTGTATGATACCTGACTGGTGTTGGAGAGTTGGTTGTTGCTTGGAAAACACACACACGATTACTATTAGCAAATTCCTATTTCCATTTCACCAGTGTCCCCACTAATGTCCTATTTTTGTTCAAGAACCCAATCCAGCATACCTCTTTCTCTGTACTTTTTTGAACTTTTTCATTTGCTTCAGGATTCTCTCTGTCAATCTCTTATATTGAATTATTTGATGAGTCCTTTATGCATTGTTCCTACGCCAGGGAGCTTTTCTCTTTCTTTCCTGCCCCAAACTCTACCCAAAGAATCTGCACATAGTATGATTTTATTCCCATCAAAGCATAACTACCAGGGTCAGAAATGAATATGAGAAATACAATTTGTTCTTTTGAGAGAGACAAAGTTGGAAAGGCAAGAATAGGTGTACAGGGAAAGAGATAGAATGACCGTCTTGGTTTCTGATAGTTTTCAAATGTTCATTTATAGTATTCTATCCATTCGTCCACCTGTTCACCCATCCACCCACCCATCCATCCATCCATGCCTGTTGACCAGGCCTGTTGTAGGTGTTTGTACCATAAAAATGAAAGCCATAACATTTTTGCCCTGATGGATCTTACATATTCTAAGGGAGTAGATAGTCAGTACCGTATTTTCCGGCATATAAGACGACCGGGCGTATAAGACGACCCCCTAATTTTACAGTTAAAACATAGGTTTAGGCCTATATTCGCTGTATAAGACTACCCCCCACTTCCGAGGCTGTAGTCTTATACAGCGAATATAGGCCTAAACCTATGTTTTAACTGTTAAAATTAGGGGGTCGTCTTATACACCCGGTCATCTTATATGCCGGAAAATACGGTAAATGAACTTCCAGGTGTTGGTAAGTGCTATAAAGATAACTTAAGGTAAAGGGTGACAAGATCTCTTGAACAGGTGCCATTTTATAGAAGGTGGCCATGGATATCTAAGGGGATGGTGACCCAGGTAGATGAAACAACAAGTGCAAAAGCCTAAAGGTGAAATATAATGGTATCTTGGCAGTTTGACAGGTAGGCATTTAGTGTTGGAGCAGAGTGAGCAGATAGGAAAGTGATGCAAAACGAGGACCAATGAGCAGCAGGGGCCTTGTTCTGTCCTTGGTGGTGCTAGGGATAGACCACTGAGGTTAGACCTCTTTGAATGAAACCAACTAATTAATCTAAGTGGTCTTCTGAGCACCAAATATGTCTTCATCATTATGTGAAGTGCTGCAGAAAAGAAACAGAAAACATTAGCCTTGTCTCTTGCTGTCAAACAGTCACACATTTATTAGGTAGTTGAGCCGATGTATGGGAAGCAATTATTGTGTAAAGTGATCTAATGTAATGAGTTACTGAATTGCACAGAAGTGCTAGGAAGTACTAGAGGTCAGTCAGCAAGTAGACAAATCAGGGTGGCCTGGAGTACATCACAACATGTCAGAATTGAGAGAAACCTTGAATATCATCCTCGTTTTCCAGAAGGGAAAAGAGAAGTGCTGTGAACTCAGTCCACTCACAGGAGACAAAACAGCAAAGTTCAGGCAAAGTGGAAAGAGGGCTCCGGTTCTCCTCAGCCTGGCCCATGCTCTTCTCATTTGACTGAGATTCCTTCTTTTCAGAACTTGAGTGGGTCTTCTGGTAAGAAGGAGTTGGCTCAGCCAGGGGACGGTTGTAGGAGAGAGTCCACAGTAGAGCAAGCTTGTCCAACCTGTGAACCACCTGCGTGCCAGGATGGCTTTGAAAGCAGCCCAACACAAATTCATAAATTTTCTTAAAACATTGAGTTTTTACGCGACTTTTTTTTCTCACTCATCAGCTATTGTTAGTGTTAGTGTACTTTATGTGTGCCCCACGACAATTCTTCTTCTTCCACCATGGCCCAGGGAACAACAAAGTTGGACACCCCTACAGTAGAGGAAGGGGTCACGAGGACACAGATGAAGAAGACACTAAAGGAAAATCCATCCATGGCAGACAGGAGCCAAGCAACCCATTCTTGGTCAAACCCTGTGGCTTGAAGGCCATTACAATGCTGCTGTTAACTAAGCAAGTACCTTACATCTTCTCAGAGCATCCATGTACACATCTGGAAAATGCAAAACTGCCCATCTCATAAGATGATGGAAAGAGGCTTATGGGCAATAAATCTCCTGAGGTGTGAAGACATACTTGCACAACAGAGGCGTCAGATGGATAATTTCACAAGGATGGCAAATGAAAGTCCAACTACTGGCTTTGTTTCATCCTCCCCTGTGGAGGGCAGGTTTAGACAAGGTTTATAGACACGCTCCCAGATTTTCCCTATTCTCCAGGTACAGACCTCCTCCAGGGGATGTGAGGAACATCTGGGTGTCTAAACAGCTGGCTGCCTCCATGTGGTTCCAGCTGGTATTTCTGTGCCTGCAACTGCTTTGAGAAGACAAAAAATTGCTAAATATTGTTTCCCCAATATTTTTCTGTGTTTTTTAATGGCTTGATTTTATAGGATAATATCACACATAGTTATGGCTCTTCTGAGCAGCTGGGGTAATGTCAAAAGCACTGGAATTGGAGTTAGAAGAAATGGGTTCTTGGTTCTACCACAGACCAACTGAGTGACCTGCGGCAAATATGTTAAACTATCTGGGCCTCAAACAGTTTAGACTAGATTATCTCTAAGGTCCATTTTGATCCTAATATTTCACAAGTCTGAGAAGACAATGCTGTAGTGGAAAATGAGTACATGTTCCACAGTCAGATGGGCCAGATTGAGAATCATAGCTCTGAGTGTCATTTGCTGTGTGTCCTTGGAAAAGTTACTTAACTGCTCTGAGCCTCAGTTTTTTTCCCATGTAAAATAAAGTACTTATAATAATGCCAAATGCATATATGCATTTAGTAAATGTTGGCTTCTTTTTTTTACATTTCCCTTTATTTATCTCTAGCAACCTTAGGAAAGTAAATTTTTGTGCCTTTCTTTTCCTCTCCTTCTTCTTCTTTCTTTGTCCTACACACATTTTCTGGGCATCTCTGTTGTTCCAGGTCCGGAGTTACGGTAGGCAATGGAGAAGCACAGATGAATGTGATCTGGTCTGGGATGCTAAGCATGATGCAGTCTGCTGTGTGGGGGATTATCGTAAATTATATAGTGTAGATAGACACCTTTGAGAAGTTGTGCAGGGATACAAAGAGGTTCTACCCAGGGGAGGCCTCTGAGGATGCTTTGTGTGGAACTGACCTCATATTCTGGGTTGGTCTCTGGTGGAAATTTGCATAAACAAAGGAGATGGAGCATGTGTACATGGGCATGTGTGTGTGAGTGGGGATGAGCGCATTTGTGATGTGGCTTTGGGCAAGGGGTTGGGGGAAATGGGTACAGAAATACTTTCCTGAGTCCAGGGGGTTTGCAGGAAGAGCCTGGCAAGTGCAGCCTGGGGTTAAGACTTACCTTCAAAAAGCCCCATTAATTTGTACACGTTCCCAGGGAAGGCAGTGGGGCTATGTGGGCACAGATTACACTCCCAGACTGGCTAGCCCTGGTGGGACTCCAGGGGTCACTTCACCAGATCATGGTGTTGATGAAGCCACGTCTGATTTGGAAAATGCTGGTTATTCCAGCAGAACTGGGTCTCTCGATTTCCCATCTGCGTCACTCTCTGGCTGTGGCTACCCCATAGAGTCCTGGGCTCTTGGAGAGGTGAACTGATGGGTGTGTGTCCTGACCAAAGGTCAGTGGGCATTGGAACAAACTTGGAACCCTTCCCAGGCCCAAGTGACAGAACCTGAGCTGCAGGCTGAAGCAGCCCTTTCCCTTTCATATGACATCTGAGCCACTGGCTTAACACTAAGTAGTAGTAACCTAAGGAATCAGGAGGGTCCACCTGGTCCAAGCTTCGAGTGTTTACTTTCCTCTGGTGGCAGCCTAGGCCTCCCCTGACCATCTGCCCAGCCTCAGGGTTGGGTGCTGGAAGCAGGTTTTTTTCCCTCCAGTTTAATTAACTCTCTCCTCAGTGATTTGCACTGGGGCAGTCCTTCTTTTCTGGGAGAAGCATTAACTGGAGTGGGGGAGGGTTAAGGCACTTGGGTTTTCCCCCTACGAATATGCTCTGTTACCTACTTGGATACACAAGTGTTGTTGAAAGGGAGGTAAAGCCATTGCCTTGAAACAAACCCCTATTCTGCTCATTTGCCTGTAAGTGTTTGCCATTGTAAACCAAGAAAATAATTTCATGTGATATATAGGAAGAATTTTTCTTTCTTCTCTTCCTCCTCCTTTGTTTCAATAAGAAGAGATTTTCTTCCAGGATGGAATGCATTTGCTTCATCTGTACTTAGAGGTGGTGGCTTTTATGTCCCCATATTTCCCAGCAAAAGGTCACCGAGTTGGGGCAGGGAGGACCCAGGAATGCATCAGTGGGATGCTGGAAGCCACACAACTCAAAGGTCTCCATCTTGGCGGCCCACAAAGACAGCTATCTCTCCCAGGCGGTGGTTCTTACAATACTTCTCCCTGAAAATATGTGCTGCAGAAATTGATAGTTTCTCACAGCTTCCCTGACAAGTACAATTGTCGCCAGAAACAGAATAAAGAGACAATGCAAAATAGCTCCTCTAAGCTGCCTTTAATTGGCTCTGAAAGTCATTTTCCTGAGACGGATTAATCACATCAAGACACAGTGTGCTAGCACAGCTCATAAAACCTGTTCTTCCTGATCATTTTCCAAGGTGAAGAGCTATTCTGTGCCACTTCTGGTTGTTACGTAAAGTCCTGTGATTAGATTTTATAGTGGCCAGGTGACAGGACACAACCATCTAGGTTCTGGCACTCAAAGTCTGGTGGACAGGTGTGGCCTAATCTCAGAAGCAAGTTTCTTTTTATCTGAAAATCTTCCTGCAGATGGAAAAATGACAGACCCCCAAACACTGTTTGGTTGGTTTTGGCAAAGGTTACATGTGTTATGCAAATTCTTGCCCTAGCCTCTGTGAGCTTGCCCTTAAAATCCTATTTCCTTCTTTTCTTTAAAAAAGTTATTTTATTTAAGAGAAGGTGTGGGGTAGAGGGTGTGTGTGTGTCCCAGAACAGTTTCCATAATTGTATATCATTAGCTGTGACATGGTTTCATTCCACATAGGTGTATGTGGGGCCATGCAGGACGAGAACCAAACTGGGGGCCTCCCACATGCGAGGTGAGAACCTTTGCCACTGAGCCATCTTGGTGGTTATCAGTTGTGCCGCAGTTCAGCATATGGGGTTGCACAGGCCAGGGCTGGGAATTGAACCCCAGACCTCATGATTGAGAGACAGGTGCTCAACTGGTGAGCTACCCTGGCATTCCTAGATTCTTATTTCTTATTCAAAGAGGCATCTATGTGAGTATTGATCTTTGTAGTAGCTGCCGTTAGTGTGGATGGAGCATGCTAAGTGTACTTGGGCCCCCCTTCCCCAAAGTTAGTGAATCTGAAGAAATCCACTGGATGTGGCAGGTCTTTTAATTTATGTTTTAAAACGTTGTTACTTGGAGGAGAAAAACATGGAGGTCCAACCTCCATGAAGAATTTAAGGCTAGAATCAAATAAATGTGTGCACAAGATAAACACGGACTGGCATGCAAATTGAAGCTCCTATTTATGTAAATCACTGTAATGAGAATTGGTTTCAACCAGCCACATCAGATTTTGCAGTTTCTCTCTTCTTGCTTTCTTGTTTTTTGTGTGAGCAATGTGCAGGCATGCCAGTGATTTTCTTGGGGTTCCTGTGAAGAGGGAGTGGATGGCCTTATGGGTGGGGCTGAGGTAGGGAAGGAGGAAAGCAAGGACAGACAGGAGACCAGCTGGGCTTGATGGTCTGTGCATGGTCCTGGCTTTTTCCACAAGGGTTCAGTTGAATCCTCTCAGGCTGTCCATCTAATGGTGACGAGTGCAGGGGGTGGAGTCATGCTTGTGCCTGTGTGTCCAAGGGCTCTGGCTTCTTGCTGGCTGTCTGCTTCAGGCCACCCACCGTTCCTTGCCATATGGCTTTTTTCCAACTTGACCACTTGGTTCCTCAAGCCATCAACAGGAGTCTCTGCAGCTAGCTCACTAACAAAGTAGAGTTAATAATGTAATCAAGGGAGTGACATCTCATCACTTTTGCCATTTTTCTGTTGGTTACCAGCAAGTCACATGCCAGAGTATGAACATCAGGAGGTGGGGATTGTGGGTTGGGAGGAGCATTTTGGAGTCTGTCTCATATTGTTCCTTATGAACTCCACTCCCATGTATCCTAAAAGGGTTAAATAATGTCAACTTCCGAGTCAGCTTAGAAAGACATCTATAGTAATACCAAAATTACCTGGCATTGGTCACTCTTACTTTTTAAATATTCCTACCTGTTTCAGGTCTTCACTAATAATGCTCTATGGTGAGCTAATGTCTTTGTTGCTATAAACAGATAGAAGATAGAAGTCTTAAATTTCAGTCTCTGAGGTTACCGATGACTAAATTTAATTATCCCATTTGGTCATGTGGTTATCTTGACTAACTTCAGATCATTATTTATTTGTATGGGAAAGGAGAAGGGTTAGGGAAAAGAAAATGTCCATTGGATGAGGGATGGGAAAAAAACTAAGAAGTGGAACAAGGGACTTTGTCCTCTTCATGGATCTTGCTCCCTACTTATAGACAGCTAGGCTGTAATGATGTTTCAGCCCTTAACTGTTGTGAGTACAGATGGCTCAGCAAAAGCATCAGTCATAATGTCCCAGAAGGAAAATCTAGAGTCTCTTATATGTTCACAAAGTACTGGGTAGTCCAAGGTAGCTCTGGTAAAATGTTTAACTGATAAAGAGAACTGCCGATTATAACAGACTTCTGAGACACCAATCTGGAAAGACAAGAAGAAGGGATTTAGAGAGGCCCCTGAATCTCAGCAGACATCCTTCATCTCCTAGTTGATGCTTAGATTTTAATTGTCCCTTAGTGAACTATAAGTTCTCCTGGTGAAGCATTGTATCATGCTTTATCTAGTCATTCACAGTGTACAGTGAATGAGGGGAGAGGAAAATGAATTTGCCATACCTCTCACTGCATGTGAAGTGGGAGAAAGCTCACATTTCTAAGGAGAGAGAAGAAATGTAAACATGAGAATGAATTTTTCCTATGTCCCTTTCCTGCTTACAAATTTTCATTGGAATTTCATCCCACATTATGGAAAAACACCCCAACATTTTATTTGGTGAGTTACCTCTGCTGCTTCATTGTGAGCTCTCTGTCACTTGTAGACCAACCCCTTGTCATATCGAATATGCCAAACTCTTACACAGGTATATCTTCTACATATTCTTTATTTCTACCTAGAATGCTGGTAGGCTCTCTTCAGCCTGGAATTCCTCAGAGGTCAAGTGCTAAGACCATATTCTTCGGGAAACTTTCTCTAATGTCTCCAGGCAAGAGCAGTTGCTTTCTTCTTGGGCTCCCACATTGCAGCTGCCATGGTCAAATCACATAAGAAAAGATTGTATGTAGGTCTATCTCTTCCACTACTTCCTATGAGATCTGTAAGGGCAGGGAATATATTTTTTACCTTAATATCTTTGATGCTATCCCAGGGCTTGACAATAATAATTACTAACATTGATTGAACATTTATTATGTGCCAGGCACTGGGGTACACATTTTAAATGCATTGCTCACTTACGTGAAAACAACCCTTTGTGTTAGTTACTATGTGTATCTTCGTGGTGCAAAACTGAGGTACAGAGAGTTTGTGTAACTTATTATAAGTCATGCATCTAGAATTGGCAGAACCTGAATGTGAATCTAAGTTATCTGATTCCAGAGATTTTTTTGCTCTCAGCTCCTATGCTATGTTATTGTGCCTCTCCCTTACTATAGAACTATGATTCATACATGTTTGTGAAGTGAATGACTGAATGAATGTGTCATAGGCTGGAGAGTGACCTTGTCCTCAGAACCCCTCCCTAGTGAAGCCAGGCCTTTGTCTAGTCTGGCATTTGGTTCCTGAGTCCTGGCTTAGGAGTCCCCAGCCTTCACTGAAGCAGGAGAACACATCTGGACTGGTGACTTCGAAGGCTGATATTTCTCTTTCTCTCCTATCCCACTCTGGGAAGCCTGTCCTTAGGAGCCCTTGGTTCCAGCTTGTTTGTGACCTGATACTATTGCTGTGGGGCCCAGAAACCACAAGCCTCTGGGCTGGCCCAGCTGCAAAGGCCTGATGGACATTCCATACCTGTCAGCACTCCAGGTCTGGCTACTGGTGGGAGCAGGAGGGTGGAGACTGTCTTTGCCTTCTCTTAAGAATTTTGTCAGGTGTCCATGGCAACAAAGCCCCAAGTAGAAGCTGAACAGAGAGTTGGCTCTCTGCCTCACAGGGCCAAGGATATGGTGACTTTTGAGTGGCCACTTGCTGACAAGGTTGGGAAATATTGGCATGCAACTAGCCCAAAGGTGGGCTCTCTTCTTCCACCAGAAGGCATTAGGACCCAGTATTTTCTGCCTGGCACTGTGCTGGGTGTTATAAACATAGTGGGCTCCTCTGGCTCTTGAAAGACTTAGAGCATAATGGTAAAGACGTCTGCATTAACTAATTGCTGTAACATATTATCATCACTACTATGTTAAACATGCATGTGCTTTGGAGACATAGAAAAGGGAGTATTTCATTCTGCTAACAGACAGAGTGGTGTCTGAGCTTCTAAAAGAAGACATGGCTTTGTGTGAGATAAAGTAAAGACCTCCTGTTCAGTAGCTGGCACACAGTATTGTAAGTGCAGTACTTGACAAACAGTAGGTGCTCAATGCTACCAGGTGGCATTACCAGCAGCAAACAGCAGTAGCCTACCTAGATTGAGAAGAGTGGGTGAGTGATCTTAAGGTGTAGAAATCAGGAAAGGACTTAGTATTCCTTCTTTAAGAAGGGAAAGTGTCCTTCCTAAGGCATACATTTAGAAAAAGTGAAAACCATTAAGTTTTCAAGTTGGAAAATTGGGAAGACACCGAGTTACAGTTCAGGGAATTTGGTTGTAGTTTCAGTCAGCCACAGTTATTGTTGTGCATTGGTAAACACCTTTCCCCCATAGTTTTCCTTTTATAATTTGTAAATGTAGAGAAATGGACAACATGTTATCCAGGTGCCCTTCTAATACCAGAATCTACAATCTCCATGATATCTCTTACAATCACTAAACATTACTATTAATAGACATGAGTAGAAAACAAAATGCATGTAATAGTCAAGAGAAAAATCAGTCCATTGGAATGAGTAGACTAGGACTTTGAAATATCTATTTAAAAATATTCTCAAGAGTTAAAGAAAAATACGATCTTAATAAACAGATGGATAATATCAACAGAACAGTGGAAAATACAAAAAAGGAACCCAGTAGATGTTGTATGATTTAAAATTTTTTAAATGAAATTAGTTGAAATTAAAAAATGTTGGCAAATAAATAGACCTGGAGACTACCCAATCTAAAAAACAGAGAGAAAAAAGGCTTGAGGAAAAATGAACAGAGCCTCAGGAACCAGTGGTATTATATCAAGTGACTTAACATATTTTTAGTTATAATCCAGGAAAGAAAGTAGGAAGAATGGGGAAGCAACAATATTTTTTAAAAATAATGCTATAAATGTCCAAAATTTGCTGGAAAACACAAACTTACAAATCCAAAGAGCTCATTGAACTCAGACAGGATATATAAAAAGTAAGTCACGTTTAGGTATGACATAGTAAATCTGCCAAAAGTGAAAGAGAAAGAAAAATTCTTGAAAATAGCCAAATAAAAACAACCATCACATACTGGAAACATTAATACATATGCTGACTAACTTCTCTTTGGAAAGAAGACAACACATTGATATCTTGAAGGTCCTGAAAGAAAGGAAAAAAAAAAAAGAAAGAAAAAGGAAAACTGTTAATCCAGCATCCCAGAATTCTGCATTCTTCAAAAACAATGGCAACATGGGTATGTTTTTCAACAAATACAAAATGAGAGTATTCATTGCTAGTGGATTACAACATCAAAGAAATGCTGAAAGAAAATGTTTTCAAGCTGAAGGACAGTGATGCCTGAGAGAGAAAAAATTGTATCTATAGGAAGGGCTAATAAGCAGTCGGAATGTCTATGTGAGTGACTATAAAAGATGACATACTTTTTTGTTTTAATAGCAAAGTCTTTATTATAGAAAGACTATGTATTTTTTCATCTTGTAATTGCTGTTTTGTCCTTTGAGCAAGGACCTCACTAGGGGAATTCAAGGTGAGGGAAGCAGTAGAACCATCTCAGCTGCCACCAGACCTGGGTGACAAGAGTGGCACAGGACACAGTAGCATGAGGCAGAAAGCACATATCCAGGCAATGCCACAATCAGGACTACCCTCCCAGCTGCACTAGTTAGCGAGACCCTTACCCTCTGAAAAGGGGAGGAATTGACTTTACTCTGTTCTCTATATAGTATGCCATAGTCAATATGTGTTAAAAATTAGATACTGTTCTCCAATGCAAGTGAGTTTGGCCATTTCTCAGTAACACGTAAACACCCAGAGAACCATTCAAACATTGTCATGTCTGGATCACTTCATATCTGGCTCTTAGATTCTGGGACCCAGAGTGGACAAAAAAGAGAAGAAACATCCTTGCTGAATGCTACAGCAGAATCGTTCCCAGCATAAATTTGCACAAGAGATGGCAAGCACTGTGCTGACAGTATTGTGTTACTTGCATGAATATTCCATCATCCCTATCCGGTAGCCCTTGTCATCCCCCCATTTACCACATGAGAGACCTGAGGCACAGAGAATTTCAGTACCTTTTTCGAAGTCACATAGCTACTAGGCCAGAGAGCAAATAGTGTAATCCCAAGGGGAGGGAGGGAGGTAGAAAAGGGTACAGAGGGTCAAACATATGGTGACAAAAGGAGATTTGACTCTGGGTGGTGAACACACAATGCAATATACAGATGATGTATTATAGAATTTTACTAACCAGTCACTCCTGTAAGTTTAAAAAAAAAAAAAAATTCATCCTGAGTAGAGAGAGGCTTGTTGAAGGGCTAGTCCCAGGAACAGTGCTGGAGAATCTCTTTTACCTTGTCTCCTTTTCTGCCTGAGGCACCTGCATTTGTGAGCATGGAAGTCCCTACACCTTTCTAGACCAGCCCAGACTCCTGGGGGTTTTACCCCCAACATCACTGCAGGGCATGTCCTCCTCCTACCTACACTACTGTTCTCAGGAAAGCATCTGCATTTGTCACCAGTGCAACTCCATTGAGAATTTCCCTTTCAGGGGCTTTTTCACCTCCAGCCTCAGCAACACCTGCTATGGGGGCTGATGGATCTAGGGTCTAGGATAACATCCTTGCTTTCAACTTCCTCATGTAATTGATCCTCAGTTTTCTCACCTGGAAATGGGAATAATGTCTACCACCTAAGTGGGCTAGTACAGGATGAAATTAAATACTGCACAAAGCAGCAGCTCTTGTACCCAGATTTCTTTTCCTCTTTTCCCCTCTCTTAGGAATTTTATGCATTAGAAAGAAATCTTGAGGGACAGCATATCAACTGATACCATATAGCCAAGGCAGCCTTGTTCTGATTGGCAGAAGGTTACATGTGTGTGTTTGTGTGTGCATACCCCAGTGTGTATGTACATGTGTGTGCTAGAGATGGGGCATGGAAAGAAACCCAAAAAAACCCAGCAGGAAACGGAAAGTGTAAACACAGTAACATTACATGAAAGTCACCATCATAGATCGACTGGTCACGTGTGTAAACTTGAGTAAATCTTTAGCCTAATCAGCTTTAAATGTATCCGAGGAAAGGGAGTGTTAGCTATTATTTGAGTGAGCTTTGTTGTCACTATCAGATTAGCGAACAGATTATCTGAGCTAAGTACTAGACAGGAAGCATGCAGCAATGTGATCCTTTCAGAATTTTAGCTATTAACCTCCCTCCCTCCTAGATTTTTGCCATGTCTGAAGCCACATGTACTATTTAACATTGACTTATTTTGAAACTTTAAACTTCATAATGAGAATTGATGCCTGAGAAAACATGGCTTTATTATGCTAATTAGGTATTTTATTCTTCTAATATAGGTTGAAATTTAACCTGCCTATTGAAATTTAAACTGTTGATCCCAAGTTCCACCAGTGAGACAGACATTTAGAGAGGAGGTTAGAAAGAGGCCTGTTCTACCTTTGCCATTTCCAAGCTGGGGCCAGTGAGAACCTACTTAAGTCTTTCTCTTCATCCCATCAAGTTGCAGAACACATGGCCTGTCAAGGCACTCAGTCTTGTAGTTTCTCTCTGGAACCTTCTTTCAGGCCCTGCTGGGTACCCCTGGTATTGGGAAATAGCGCTATGTTGCAGCCTGAAGGCAGTTCTGTGAATGTCCCAGGTGGGGCTCCTCATAGCACCACCCTTTGGTCCTATTTCTTGTCTTTAGAACCCATCCCTCATCCCTCATCCACAACCTTTCCAGCCTTGGGGACGGTTGCCAGGAACCTCTAGGGACTGAGTGGTGTTGGGCAAGACAGCCTCTCGAGCAGTTATGGCATGTCTGTTAGCGATGTCCATGATAATAACACATGACTCTCATCGACCAGCCAGGCACCACGCTGACCCCTGCACAGGTGGGACCTCAGTACAACCTCACCTCCATCCTGGTGACAGATGCCACATTTGTATGTGCTCAAATAGGGACATGGCCCTTTTAAAGTCTACGCCATTCAGTTGAAAAGGCACTTTAGGAACTGGGGCCATGCTGCCATTTATACGGCCCTCACCTCTGGCTGACCCCAAGCCTTTTTCATGTTCAGCACTTTTTAGCTGAGTCTCCCCACCTTTTTTTTTTTTTTTTTTTCCAGTTTGTGTTGAGGACCCAGGGGAAGGAGCTTCCACTTGGCTGGGCTACAGTTTGTCTTGTAGGATCTGGTCCATCACTCAAGGCTGCTGAAATCTTTTTGGATGCCAACTATGTCATCTGACATATTTCTGTCTTCCTCAACTGGGCATCACCAGACAATTTGATAAGCATGCAGCCTTTATTTTCAGCCAAGTCATTGATAAAAATGTTGCATAGCAAAGAGCCAGGGGACTGAATTCTCTGGACATGGTCAGGGAACTCCCTCTAAGTCAGTGTCAATTTACTAATTACCACTCCTTGAGTGGAGTGGCATTCTGCTACTTCTTGTACAGGTTGGCACTTATTTTTTCTATCCCTACTGAAATTCAAATATGAATGGGTTAGGGCTCGCAGAGCTACTATCGCCAATTTACACTCCAGTTGAAGTCACTCAGCCCACTCACAGACCTGAAGTCTCATTATCATGAAATCCAGATGAAGGGGGTTTGGCTGGGGGTCGGAGGGCACTGCTGGGGCTTTCCCTAAACTTGAGAGTGAAGAACTGTCTGCAAGTGAGGAGAGCGGGGTTTCTGGGTTATCTGCAGGGTGATGTTAGGGTCTAAGATTTGAGGGATTAAGGAGGAACTTGCTGCAGGTGTGATGGGGAGCTGAAATGAGCTAGAGGTGAGCCCCAATTTTGTCAGGAAATCAGAACACAAAACCAGGACTTTATTCCCTGTCTGGCATTCATGCGTATCCATATGGGCAGGTGCGCGAAGACTCAGACGATGCAGCTTTGTCAGGGGTGATGGGAAGTGCATGCAAGCTGGGCACATGGAGACAGGTGTGTTGCCAAATACAGAAGGGGCCCACTGCATGCCTTTATTTTGCTGGGGGCTTACTGCAAGCTAGGTTCATGGTGCTTCAGGGAAAAGGTGTCATTGTACAGAAAAGGGTGATCCCTTTATGCTAAGGTTTTTCACCTCAGCTCTGCCCTACACCATTCCTGCAAAGCAAAACACCTCTAGTTATGCCCTCAGAGGTTGTTTTTTGTTTTTTTTTGTTTTTTTTTTTAAAGACAGAATCTTTTTTTGTTTTTGTTTATTTATTTTATTAATTTTTGACAGAGAGACAGAGAGAGAGAGAGAGAGAGAAAGAGAGAGAGAGAGAGAAAGAGAGAGAGAGAGACAGAACTGAACTGGGGGAGCTCCCAGTTCAGCATATGGTTCTGCACGGACCGGGGCCGGGACTTGATCCTCGGTCCCCGGTGCTGCAAAGTGAGCACTTTACCCACTGAGCCATCCCGGCTTCTCCCAGAGGTTGTTTTTATGAATTCTCACTTCAAGCGTGGCTTCTCCTTTAAATTGTTTTCTGGGTGTATGTTGGGAAGGAGGGCTAGGCTTCTTTCCTGCACCCCCCCCCCTTTTTCTTCTTTATCCTTCAACAGAGCATCATAGAGGTATCTGCCCTAAAGATAATTACACGGGACAGTTCAGTGTCTCCTGCACCCCTGGACCTTAAGAGGATGATAGAATTTGGCCCCCGAAGCTCCACCCCTCACAGAAGGAGGAAATCTTGGGGGGGCCTGTATTTCTTCTCTCCTGTCATCAGACATGGTAGAAAGTGTAGGGAGATGAAATACGGGGAGAAGGGGGCCAATGGTCCCCCCTGCCCACCTCCATAGATGTGAGATACTGTAGTCAGTTTTCAGCATGGGAGGTCTTCACATTTAAAGCTATTAAGACTGGAAATTTCTGGGGAGCACGTACCACATGAACTTGTCTTTGAATTTGAGGGATTTCCCAGGCCTGGCTTTGAGAGGGAATGACTGAGGTGCTGCCGGACTCCTGACTTGGGAACACTTAGGCCAAGTAGGATCAGGAAACGCAAACTCTTTCCTTAGTCACCACAAGGTGCTTGGGCAGCTGCCAGCTGCTGTGATGCTCAGGAAAGCTCCTCGAATTCTACATGGAGGTGGTGGCTGTGGGCGACGACCCTCCTGTCTAGCTCTACTCTGTCAGCTGGTCAGAACCTCAGTGAGCTCACGCTCTGCTCTCACATACAAATGATGTGCTTTTGAGCTCACTGGGGAATAGCTGTCGGGTCAGAAATTGTCAGACATTGGACATACAGGCTGTTGGTGGCCTTGTCATTCATGTGGTCAAAATTGGGGCCTCCCAAACTTGAATCCTCTAGTAATTTTGTAAAGCAGCTGTGAATTCCCAGAGGGTCTTGTGAAAATGCAGATTTTTGTTCCTGAGCTCTGAATTGGCGGGTGAGGGCGGGGTCACTGACAAACTTCCAGGTTATGTCCCCAATCCCACTCTGAGAAGCCAGCATCTAAAGGACAATAAGACACTTTGGTGTTGACATGGAGAAGGAGGTACAGGTGGCCAGTTGGCCACTAAAACTCTAATCACCTATTCTGAGCAGAAGACATAGAAAGAAAGAATACCTCCTGCGTTGGTCTGCAGGAACTTCAGCCAGAGCCTCTATTGCCCCTGAGGCAGAGGACCAGGCTACCAGCCATTTGCAGCAACAATAGGCAGGATGGTGTGATGGTTAGTGCTTGTGCTTTGGTGCCAGTTTGAAGCCTGGTATACATATGTTCCTAGCCTCTGTTCTGGTGGCTTAACATCTCATTTGTAAAATAGGGGTGGGGTAGGATGGACATAATAGTACTGTCACTATAGGGTTACTGTGAAAGTTAGCAGATTACGTAAGGGACCCGGGTCATAGAAAATGTCCAGAGCAATTATTTTCCTTCTCAGCCCTCAGCCTGGGACCTCAGGGGGCCCTGAGCTTCTGTGCTCTTCACTGCCACGGTTGTGCAAGCACTCATGGATCTCCTGTTACCCAGGAGCTACAGGCAACAGACCAAAATAAAGGGGGAGGGGGACAAGCAGGGAGGCCAAGCCTCTGCAGGGCGTCTGACCAGGTCAGCTGGGAATGCCTGTCAGTCATCCAGGGAGGCTCCTGTATGGGCCTGGAGGTGGGTGAGTGACTCACGCTGGTGCCCTGTCCACCCCCACGCCCAATGCTCTGTGCTCCCTGGCCCAGGGCTCACCTAATCCCCACCAGTGGGAGTGGGGGGCATTTGCGCCTGTGCTGAGGTCTAGGGTTGCACGGCGGCGACTTCACACTCAGCAGCATGTGCAGCTAAGGCCTCCATGCAGCAGTGTCCCGAGAGGCGGGTAGCGAGGTCCGCTTGGCAGCCGCTGTCTCTCCAGCCCCGGCCTGGCCTCACTCAGGCAGCCGGTGCCCCAGGACCCTAAGAGGGGATGGCAGAGCAAGAAGCCAGTGGGCTGCAGGTCCTGCTGCGCACACTTCAGGTAGGAAGAGGTAGAAGGGTGCAGGACCTGGCGGGCTCGGTCATTGTGGGTCCCGGCCCGCCTTGGACCCGCGTTCTCGTAATCCCCTCTGGCGCCACTGAGCCCGTGTGCTAACCAGCAAATAGCCCAGGAGTGGGCAGCAGCTCTCACCTTGAAACTGTAACCTCAGGGATGCTCTTGGTGTTTAAATATTAAAAACAACGGATGTTGATGAGGGCTCTGCTTAAATTATCAAACCTGGTGGGAGTAGGTGCTCCAGCAAAAGGACCCCAGTTGGCTATAGATGGGAAAGATGGAGAAAAAGCTTGTCAGGCAGTTGAGGACCTGTTAAAGCTTCGCCTGAGCAAGGCAGGAGACCCTCAGGAGGACACAGAATTACCTAGGAGGAAAAGGGTAGCAGAGTAGCAGGCTGCTTTTATAAATGGCTGTTACTGGATACCCAAAGAGTATCAGAACTGTCTAGCATACCTGCAAATACTGAATCTCCTCATGTGGGATGTGGCCAGAGGAATCGAAATCACCAGGGGCACTTCTGAATTTGAGATTTATTGTCCTAGAGCAGTGGTGTGCAAACTTGTCTGTACCCCAGAATCACCTGTGGACTCACCCGCCCCAAATCAGATTTAATTGGTTTGGGAGCAACATGGGAATTAGACTTTTGAGTACTCCCTGGATAGTCTCAACATACAGGGGAGGCTGAGAACCACTGCTCTCTAGACGTGGGTAGATGCTTGCGCTTAACCGGATGCAGAAAGACCCAGTGCTCAGAGGGGCCAGAGAGATGGGCACCAGGATTTCACCTGAAGTCTCTGAACGTGTGGCACATGAGGATGGGCTTCAGGTCCCTGTCCTCTGATTTAGGATGTAGATGTTTTATACTTATGCTCATTTTATCTGTTGTAAAGACCAAAACAAAACAAATAACTGTCTTAGTTTCCTTTGGATTCTTAAGGAAATCTGTCTCCTTAAAAACGTAGGAGCAATTAACTCCAACCTTCCCATGCACAGATAAGGAAACTGAGTCTCGGAAGTGAAATAGCTTCCCCAAGGTAATGCAATCTTTAATCACAGGGAACTGGGACTGACAGCGAAGAATTTCAATGTCTTTCACTGATTCTCTCCACCACATAAAAGTCAAGCCTAAATCTGAGCTAGGAGTGTCAGGGGTGGGAGGGAGGAAGCCTCAAAATAAATTTGCAGGGCGAAGCGGGGATGGCTCAGCGGGTTAAGTGCTCGCTTTGAAGCCCCAGGGACAGAGGATGGAATTCGGGCCCAGGCCCCGGCCCCTGCGGACCCACATGCTGAACCGGGGTGTGCCCCAAGTTCATTTCTTGCCGGGACCTATGAGGGAGGCTCCCGGCCCAGTTCCTGCCCTGAGCAGCCCCGCGCCCACCTGTGGAATGAAACTATATGAAAAACTAATGCTGTCAACTATGGAGACTGCTCTGGGCCCTTCCCCTTCTCTCTGTCTCTCTCTGTCAAAAATCAATAAAATCTTAAAAATAAATAAATAAATAAATAAATAAATTTGTAGTTGGCTTGGAAATTGCTACAATTGAGCTCAAGCTCCTGAGTTCCCACCAGTGGGGATTTATAATAGATATTTAGAGTGATCGCTCCAGAGTGCTGCAAGATTCTCAGACAGATTTAATTATGTCCAGTATACCCTACTTATTTCCCCAGTAACCAGAACATTGAAGTCACCAGATTATGCATTCCCTGTGCCCTCAAGTTGATCAGAATCTGACTGTATTATAGAATTTCCTGAGTTTCTGAGCCAGCCCCCCAAAAGTGCCTCAATGACTTCGATTTCTATCTTAATATAGTACAAGAACTCTGACATATTGAGGGAGGGAGGGAGGGAGGGAGGGAGGGAGGGAGAGAGAGAGAACCCAGAGCGGATATTTCTGTGGAATATTTCATGATGGGTTTGATGCTGTACCCCCACTTCCACTCCCCAGGGATGAGGAGAATCCACAGAGATCCTGAGAAGGGGTTAGCTAAAAACGCTTTCTACTTGGGGTCCAAAAGGTCTTACTAATTCAAGCTAGTCCCTCTTCCCTTGTGCACAAAGGTGATAGAAGGCTTTGTGTGGCTTCTCAAATCTCTGGGGGAAGGCAGTGCTCATGTCTGAACAGAATATGAACCTAGCTATTAGATCCCCACACTTTTCAGGAGTACCCCAGAACACAGGGAAGGGAGAAAGAAAGAGACCAGAAGACCAGAAAAAGCAAGCAGAAGCATGAAAAATATCCCTGTAATATGATAGAGAGTGTCCCCCTTCTATTTCAGCCTGTTACCACTTCTGCCTCTTTGGGGCACAGTGACACAAAAACCCAGGTCATTATAAACTGTCAGTGTGCAGCCTATTACCTTTCCCTGCACAAATGGGGAAGGTGTAGGTAATTTTTTCCTACCTCAAGTTAAACACAGCCTTCTCTCTGTCCTGAAGGTATGAGAGTCAAATTTCTACCCAGACATTTTCCAAGTCTTGACTTTTACAGCTTGGTTCTGGGGTCGAAAACCAGATGGATCCTCGGGGGCTTGGGTGAAGGAGAGGTAGCCTATGGCACGGGGCTAGAGACCGAAAGGACTGGATCCCACCCCGTTCCTGTCACCTACCAGTGGTATGTTTGTAGGCCAGTCCTTTGACCTTTTCAAGCCATCATTGCTATGTCTGTAAAAGGGAGCAGTAAAGATATACTCCTCAACGCTTTGTGTGAGGATTAAGAGAATCTGTTTGAGAAGTGCTTGTAAGCTATAAATGCCTACCGGTATTCAAATGACTGTGGTTTTTATGGTTTCCCCGGTCGAGTACACAGTGGAGAGGCTGAGAACACTTGCCTCCACTTTTCATCCACCTGCCCTGCTTTTTTCCTGGGTGGACTCCAAGAGACTTGGAGAAAAGGGAGGGTGTTTCATTCTGTCCCACTCTCATCTCTCCATGTGCTCTGAGCTAATGGGGAACATGGAAAGCTGCCAGAGTAGCAGGAAGTGGGCCCCACGCCAGCTCTGATGCCATGAGCCCTCACCCGGTGGCATCCCACAAAATGCCAGTTGAGTTCCTTATCAAAACATGAAAAATGTATAATTATTCGGTCAGCTTTGGCACACTCTGAGCTGTAATATGGGCACATTTTTTTTTTTGCTGTTTGCATTTGTACTTCACTGGTTTATGTTATAGCTGCTGCTAAATTGAATCCCAGGTCTGCATCTTTGCCAAAGTGCGCATAGCGAACTCCTTTTCTCAACTTGGGCTCCAGGAAGATCATCTATTATGGATTGTGAACAAGGCTGTAAGATGTGGGGCTTCCTGTCTGGAGTTAGCACTGAGCTTAGATAATAGAATGGGGTGACAACTCCACTCTTCCCTTGGATTTGTTCCTCCAAGGATTATTTCCAAAGACAATCCGTGATTTCAGCCCTTGGACTGCAAAGATGAGATGGGCAGAGAAATGATGACTGATATGTTTCATTCATAGTGCTTGGGAGTTTTGTTTTTAAAACATGTGCTTGAAAATGTCCTTTCTAGAAATCTCCATGGAGGATGTGGGAATATTTGTCTATTACACATCCGTAGGGCCAGGTGGGACAGAAACGGAGCTTTCTCCTTAGACAGGAACAGAAGGGTTTGGACAAATCAAGGGAAGAATGTTCCTTTTAGATAGAAAACACTGCTATGTGGACTTTCTAAAGATCACAGGATTTCTCTCTCTGGTGAAATTTGAGGCTTTCAGAGGATTTTTTTTTTTTTTTTGAGACTTCTACCTTTACTGCAGCACAGCATGGAAACAAACTGAAAATTATCTTAATTTCGAGCACCAGCAGAAGCCAAGTAGAAGAAATACCCAATAAGGACAAGTGCCAAATAGAAAAGGGACAAAATGGGCAAGAAATAGCATCTGTCAGTGTCTAAGGGATGACTTGGTGCCAGTCAGACTGGAGAGTGAAGGGGTAATGGTGGCACATAGGCGTGTGCTGAGCTGGAAGTGA